>JABRWK010000096.1:55508-68131 GCA_013372445.1 Hypothenemus hampei | reverse complement strand
GATTTTATTCTGCTAATAACACCTACATTTGACCCAACCATAGATGGAGCACCATCAGTTGAGATTCCACTTAGCTTTTCCCATCGAAGTTTAAACTGATTAAAAACCGTTTTTACTTCTTCGAAAATGTTTTCCCCTCTTGTAGTATCATTCATGGGTTGAAGTGCAAGTAACTCCTCCACACAATTAAATTTATCGTCAACTCCACGAATAAAAATAGCTAATTGTCCAGTATCATCGGTAGTATCTGTGCTCTCGTCGAGAGCAATTGAAAATGCTTCGAATTGTGAAATACGTTCCATAAGATTTAATTTTATGTTATTGGCCATTTCATCAATACGTCGTGTAACAGTCCAGCGGGAAAGACTTATTTTTTCTATATCCTTAATTTTTTCAGGACAAAGTAGTTTAACAACAGCACTGAGACATTCTTTAACAAAATCACCGTCAGAGTAGGGCTTAGAATACTTAGCAATTTTTTCACTTACAATAAAACTTGCATGAACAATACTATCAGCTATATTACTTTGTTTATGAAAAAGATTCTGTTGTGCAGATAAACATTTTTCCAAACTTACTATTTTATCTTTTCTTTCCTGACCTGTGAGATTACTATAATTACTATGTTTGGACGTGTAATGACGTTTTAAATTAAATTCTTTTAACACGGATATACTTTCAAAACAAATTAAACAAAGAGGCTTATCTTTGTGCATAATGAAAAAGTAATTATCAGTCCATTTCTCTTGAAAAATACGGTGTTCCAGGTCTATTTTTCTCTTCTTCTCTGATGTCATATTGAAGTAATAATGTTATAGTGTTAATAAACAGTATAACACTAATAAATAGCTAGTAAATAATAGCTAACAGCAGTTTAGCAGTAGCAAAGTAATAAAGAGACAAGGAAAAAAGTACCGCCGATTCCTCCTCCACCACTGAATATCTACTAACTAAATAGAACGCAAACGCAAACTCCGTGCAATACAAGTGGCGATTTCTCCCGTTATGTCATTTGTCAAGTAAGTCATTTGTCATTTATGTGGTATCAATAGGCGTTTTGCCGCGAGGTACCGTTGACTCAACGGTACCTTATATTTTATGACCGCTGCGTTGTCGCGATGAACCGATGTCAAACTTTTTGAGCAGGGTGTACTTCAACGGTAGCCAAAAATATGGACCGCATCATTCAATCTGGTCACTGGTTTTCTAACCTACAAATTAATGAGGAAAAGAAGAAAACAGGCGGGAAAAATGACAGATGAATGTGGGAGAAGGCATATGATTTTTAATTTTGAGAAATTAATTCATATAAAGTGTTTTTGGTGTTTGCAAAAACTGAAATATGGAAAAAGAAGAATTGGTAGAAATTAGTTTAAACTATAAAGGTGAAGATTATTTACTTGTAGTGCCTCTTAGTGAGGCACAAGTCTTATTGAATGGTAAGTTTCTGTTAAAAAAATAATACAATTAAAGTATATTAAATCACAAAATATATTTATTAATATATTTACATGTGAAGATGAGGAAGCAGCGACGAAGCGTTTAGAAGAAATTTTAAGGATTGAAAGTAATAAAGAAAATGTAGACCAAGAGAATTTACAAAGTCAACTAGATTTACTCACTTCTAAAGAAGCAACACTATGCTTTTTGTCTCTTCGAAAGAAGTACCAAGATAAATTCAATGACAAAAAAACCCTAAAAACATCATTATGGCAAAAAATAGCCTGTGAATTAAACAGTAATGGGTTTAATGTACCAACGGGAAGAGAAGGAGCAGAAAAATGCCGGCAAAAATTTGCGAATCTTCAAAGAAGTTATGTAAGCTTTATAGAAAACATGAAAAGAACTGGTTCCGGAAAGAGAGATCCTCCGCCGTTTTTTAATGAAATAAATGAAATATTAGGATATAAGGACAAAGTGCATCCTCCATATTTGGAAGATTCATTAGATGAGTCAGTAATGACAAGTTCAAGTTCTTCAGGTGAGCCCCCGACTACTTCCACGAAGAATACAATTAGAAACAGGTTAGGTACCAAATTCTTAAAATTTGCGTATGTATCATCGATTTGATTTTAGGTTCAGTACTACGAATACGTCGGTTCGGCCAACGACAAATTTTAGTAAAGTAATTGAATTACTTAAAAACCAACATGAAGAAATACGGCAAGATAAGGAAAAACATATGAAAATATTAGAGTGTGCAATGAACACTCAAAATGAACAGAGAGAAAGGTTTTTAGAATTATTAGAAAAAAACTTAGGAAAAAAAAAGAGGCGTCGCGGAAGTACGAGTTCATCGGACTAATGTTTTGCAAAATAGTAAGAACATGATTAATAAAATAGTTAATTTTCTCAATTGTTAGTTTACAGACTTTTAAATAGAAGCCAAACTTACAGTATGTCCACGAATAAGTGAAAAGACTATTTCATCAATTCTGGGGTACACTGCGTTTTTATAATGGGAGCGTTTGATGAAGGAATTTTGTTTTATTTGGTTAGTACACTAAATTGTATGATTAAAAATTGTTAATTCATACATTTTTCAGTCCCATCCCGTTTTTGTTGATCTGCTTCTATTGTCTTTCTTATTGAAGCAAAAAGAGCTAGTCAGTAACCACCAATTAATGTTTTGAATTATTTAGTATGTAATGAAAGTCATAATAATCTAGAATTAATTGTATTACTTGCAATTACAAATTAGCCGCAATAAAGTCTCTTTTATTTATACCAATGTCGCGATTCAATCGACGGTCATATGGTTCAGTAGTGTTGTGGACCTCAAAAGTTTCTCCATCCCAGATGTCCTCATTTAAGTAGCAAAAATTATGCAATACACAGGCCGCTATCACTATTTCTACACTTTTCGAAATAGAGTAAGTATTAATGAAATGCAACCGTCTCCATCTTCCTAAGAGTATGCCAAATGCATGTTCAATGCAAATTCTCTCCGAGCTTAATATATAATTATGATGTTTTTGAATTGCTGTTCTTGCGTCTTTGTATGGCTTCATCAGCCAACTTAACAATGGAAACGCGCTATCACCTATTACATGATAGTAGATAGATCATGGGGGAAATACAACTGTTTTCCATATTGGTCAATGTTCCTCACAAAGAGCGAATTCGAAAATACCTGAATCATAAGAAACATAATTTTATATTTACAGGTAACTATATTTATATATATTTCAATTATTTTTACCCTCGAGTCATGAGCGGACCCTGGGAAACCCACAAAAATATACATGAAAATCTTCTTGGCATTGCAAATAGCCATTAAATTAACAGAATGCAACATGTATCTATCAGCATAACTATCGTGCTGATTAACGGGCACCTTAATATTTATGTGGCATCCGTCTACGGCTCCTACAGTACCTACAAACCAACAAAATTAATAAATCAAATGAGTAGATATTTTAGCTCTTACCAGGATAACGAGTAAATCCACTTTTTACATCATGGAATTCTTCAGTTGTTCTAGGCCAAAATATATATTTTTTTTTCAGGCATTTGATCACATACAAGAATGCATTTATAAGTCGCATTACTGTTGATGGAAGCACTCGAAAAGATTCAGAAATGCAATTTAATGCATCTGGTTTTGACAAATACCATATGAATATTAGCAAGCCTTTTTCTGGCTGAACAGGGTAGTTACCACCTCTATATTTCTTTTTTATTAAATTATGAGTGTCATTTTCCAGAACAACAGTTAAAAGTTTTTCAAAAGTTTCTTTTTTCATTCTAAATATTTGGAAAAATACAATTTCATTATAGTGACTTAGAAAATCATTATCAAAATCGATAATACTATATTGATGATATCGGTTTTGTAAATATTTTAAGAATGGTAAAATCGCGTTCATCTTCGTCGAATCTTCATCAAGTAAATATTTTATGACTTCATCTTCGAACAGCATGTCCAGTGCAAAATATTTTAAACCTGAATTGTTCATTTTCGTAAGGTTTATAATAATAATAATTTAAAAAGAAATAATTTCAAATAACACACAGCAATAATACTTAATTATAAGCCACAAAATATAAATGTCATCGCTGTCATGAATCTGACCGGTGCATTTTCGTGATTGTGTCCGGTTGAAAAGAGACAGAGATATGATAGAAGGAGAAAAGAATACAACCGCTCTTCTTCAACCNAATATTGCCACAATATTTTTTTAAATATTGCAGCAATATTATTTACATTGTTTAAAAGCGGACATACAAATATTTCTGCAATATTTAAAAAAATATTGTGGCAACATTGCAGCAATATTTGGTGCTGTAGGGGAATAAGCATCCTATTATGACAATTACATAATTCGCTTTAATTATTGCATCAGAGCCTCCTAAAGTTCGCAGCTTTGAATAGTTCCGGCCATTTCTTTGAAAAGACTTCTGGGACACTCTGTAAATTTGATAAAAATTCGTTAAAATCGGATCGCTGCTTGTTAAGTTAAAATCATAAATACACAGTTTCAAAAGTCAGAGATTGGATAGACCGAGAAGAAAATGAGAATTCAAGTTCCTAGTACATTTAGAATTTCATTACAAAATCGAAGAAGACGAAGGAAATCAAACATATTTTGAACTTTCCTGTTAGAACAATCACGGAGAATCAGGAAAAGGCAAAGTTGACTGAGAACATATTAGGTATGTAATCAACAAGAGAAATTAAATTTTGAGGTAAAAAAAATTGACCAAATAAAAGATTTAATAGCTACTAATATTGATTTATTCAATTTATTAGGAACGTTTGGTACAATTTACATATAAATAAATCATACCAGCTGAAAAGAGGATACAGTTCAATTATCATGGGATGTAGGACTTTCTGAAGAACATCTTATCTTTTATTATTTACAACTTTTTTTGTTTGTTAATAGCAGCTGCAGAAGTGAAAAGTTTTAATTTCAAAATCTCCTTTCTATTATAGTTTGAAGGAAACTCCATTGAATGACAGACCGTTCACATTCTACATATAAACCCAATTGAACACTTATAGACTGTGCATTGAAAAAATAAGAGCATGAAGCCAAACATCAACAGAAAAATTAGTAAAAAAAATATTAGTTATCCTTTGACAATTATTTTTTATTTGTTTAATTTATCCCTAATACTTTCTAATAAAGAATTGTTCAAATTTACAAGAGCACTCAACACGTTTTGACCACAAAAAAAATAAACCCGAGAAAATTGGAAGATTTATTTAGAACACGGACTAAATTAATAGCAAAGTTGCTTAACAATAAATACAGAATATTTACCATATCGAATACAATTAATCCACGTCAATTGATGATTTTTTTCAGTTTCAACTTTTCAAGCAAAAGAACTGTGTGTGTTATTTTCTGTTGTATTAGTCATTTTTTTTATTCGAAGCACAGTCCAGCCCAGTAAGGCTTAATAAAAATTACAACTCAATGTAAATTTTTCTATGTAATTTTACCAGTTTGTTTTCTTTTTGTAGTAAAAAGGACATGCGACTATTTTCAATCTTTCATTTTATCTAATTTAAAACAAATTACGTGGATTATTATTCGAATAATTCTTATTGTTTAGACGTATTCTTGTACACTTTATTTTCTTTAATAGAAGATGAATATTAAACAGTTCATTATTTATACCTATACATAAATGTTTAAAATATTCACTTAGTCCTAATGTTTAAATTTATTATTTACACGAAAAAAACATTTTTTTAGATGTAAAAATATTAAAATTATATCGTGTATTATAAAATACTGAAAAAAATGACTGTATCAAATAAGAAAATGACATTCAAACTTGAATTAAGGCAAAAAATTAATATCTTATCTAAAAAATTATGCCAAATAATTTGAGCTTAAGAACAGACTCTTTATTTTTTTAGTTTTTTTTTGCTCACCTCGTACATCCTAATTTTAAAACTGATTTAAAATCTATGTATAATTTTTCTTCTTTGGGTGTTTTGCGCAAAGGTACACATACATGAGATCAACTTTTTTGACTCTTCATCTATGCTATGCAATGTACCTTAAAGTATTCGAACTCTTTTGTGCATCGTTGTCACCATACTCGGAAGCCTGGAAATTTCAGACAACATTGCATAAATCATCTCTCCATTTTAATCGGCTCTTTATACTACACAACGTTGCCAATTCATTCTTAATGACAAGAATTGTCCAAATAATCTATTTTATTTAATCTGGCTTCCTATTTATCTTATTATTAACTAAAAATAGTTTTAAATTTCTTATATTTTTTTTGATAAAAAACCCTTTAGAATATCTCGAAAAATTAGAATAATCGAAATCGATCCATTCATCAAAGTAGTCCAAAAAATCTCTAGCTTAACGTACGCTATCCAGAGAGTGGCTTCTCCGTATAGCTGTTACAAAATGATATCATTGGCAACACTGTTTCTATACACACTGCTAAGGCACAGATTCGGTTGCAATCGTGCCCAGTCGGTTTTCCCAATAACATCAGATTTGCCAGGAAAAAGACCCCTTTTATATTTGGCACACGCAGTGGTTAACGGGGAAGTGTTGGAATTATTCCTTTGTCGCGTCTCTTTCGTTAGATTCAGGCTCGTGGATACGGGATTTCGGGAGAGTCGAGCAACACAAATTTTGTTTTTTTTGTTAACGAGTAATTGAACTAAAGGAAAAAGAAAAAACTATTGCTATATTGTTATTGTTGTGTACATGGATTAATGGTTGTTAAACAAATGAGAATCACTAATGAAAAATTATGTTAATGGATTGTATCAAATATTGGTAAGTTAACTGAAATGAAATTCATACTCATACTCAAATTTTGCATCTGACCCTAATTATATATTCCTGTTTTGAATAGTTAGTTCTTTTTGGTGGGTTCCCTGCAGATAAAATTCTAATTTTTTTCTTTTTTGTATTTAATAAGTTATCAAGTATTTTCCTTTCTTTATTCATATTTTTTAAAACCCGTTCTGGTTTTTCTTTTTTTTGTTCAATTCTTTTTTTATTTAACAAACACGTGACGAAATATTGATTGCTTAAGTTAAGACGTGTTCGTTGTAGAACTCCCCAACACACTTCACTCACACAACACAATTAAAAAAATCGCCCGCTAAAAAACAGCAAATTTTTTATACTAGTCAGTATTCTCCAATTGCTTAAAATTATGTACAAGGTGTTTCAATTTCGTTGTATTTATAGCTTAGGTTTATTATTAAAGATCGAATAATGTTGTGATTTTCGCGTGACAGATTCTCTGTACATAAATACAGCAGAAAAGATGCAGTTGCAAGCAGATATACCGTTTGTACTGATTGTTATTACATCCTGTAAATTACGTAAAAAAGGGAATTTCATGTATGAGAATAATGGTCTTTTTGGCAAAACTTTAGTTAGCTCTAAGTCCGAAAACTTTCATTTTTTTTGAAAAGAATGCCTGCCTTCCACTTTATAATTCAATAATCTTCCTCTAACAATGTGTTAAAATATAAAACAATAAGTAATTCTATTAAAAAAAACAAAAGACTAAGTTTTAATGCTTTGAAATTTCGTAAGTAAAGGCTCGTTTTCACGGTGATAGTGATAGTGATAGTGATAGTTGCTATTATGAACGAAGGTTCTGAGAGAGAGAAACAGTGACTATCACATTGTCTACACGATGATAGTTATCACGATAGTTGCTGTCATGACAGCAAATTTCACTATCACTATCACCGTGAAAACGAGCCTTAAGATAAGTTCTAGCATGTAGCAAAAATTACAGCTTTTTATGATTTTTTTTGTTGTGTGGTTCATTACAACTGTCATACAGTATTTGAAAATAATTAGTGCCAATTGTATTTTTTGAATAAACCTTAGACGGATTACAAAATGTATCCCTCTATAATTCATTGCAAGCGTTTTTTCTAAAATCTACGAGGAGAATCATAATAAACAAGGATACCATTGACATTTCCGTTTTGTCACTCTGTATAGGTTTATGTACTCATTTCCTGCAACAAACAATTCTATGCACTTGGATTAAATTTGAACACACATGGACAAATTTTATTGGCCTTCGCTTTTCTTTATGTGTAATAATAAGTAAAAACATTGTTGTTGCTGGTCGTGCTGGTGAGAAAAAGAACAGTGACGGAACACGAACATGATGAAAACGAAAAGAAATACCGTTTTTCAATACGAGTTCCTTAACCATCCATTCAAGGTAGACAAGGCAAGAAACTAATCCAATTGATTGAACATACGAACACTCGACAATGAGAATGTAAAAAAATTATTTTAAAGCACATACAGATTCGTTCAAATGAAATATGAAAAGTACACGCACTATGTAGACTACTATGTTAATTGTAATTTTGTCCTTTTTATATCTTTTGTAAGGTTTATATTTCATTTTTGTACTGATTCTTATCTCTAAATCATCCTGTATACAGTTTAAGTTAACTATACATTTATAATCAGCACTGCAGTGCGAGTTTATAAATTGGAATAAACTAATTTAAATTTGAGGGGTTCATTTTTCAGAAAAACACTCGAACCCCTTTAACTACTGTTTTTTTGATGGTAAATACATGTATACAGGGTGGCCCAAAAACAAGTTATGACCACCAATTTGATTTTTGAAATTGAAAACAGGTATTTTTTATTTCATTTTTGAATTCTGCTTCAAATTTCAAGCATGTTTCATGTAACATGTCCTATATCTAAACTCAACAATTACCGAGAAAACTACGGTTGAGCATATCAATAACTAAGACTATACATACCAATAACGAAGGCCCCGAGCATTTACGGTCAAAATACTCGGACACGTAAACTTAGTTTTTTCAATAGGAATAATTTTTGATAATTATTTTTTGTTTTTTTTTCTTTCTTTTTGTCTTCTTTTTTTGAGTGCAGGTGAAAACAAAAGGTAACTATCAAAAAATGTTCGCATTGAAAAAACTAATTTTACACTTCCAAGGATTTTGGCCGGAAATACTCGGGACCTTAATTATTGGTATGTACTTCTTTAGTTGTTGATATATTCAACTGTAAATTTTTCGTAACTGCTGAGTTTAGATATATGTATGTATACTCGAGACACAATAACTTTACGCTTACGTCACGATTTTATTAAGTCGTTAACATGTTTAATTTTTAAATTCTTTAAAATTATTAGGCCGAAAATTGCATTCATGCCAAATTTAATTGTGACTTGCAAATACATATTTGGGTTAATTTGAAAACAAATTCTTACAGAAGAAATGGAAAATTTGTATTTATCTGGCAACAATGTCTTTGTTGATAGATGTGACGTAAGCGTAAAGCTATAGCGTCCCGACTATAGGGCATATTGCATGAAACGCTTGAAATTTTAAGCAGAGTTCAAAAATGAAATAAAAAATACGCGTTTCAAATTCAAGAATGAAGTTTATGGGCATAACTTGTTTTTGGGCCACCCTGTGTGTGTACATGGATTTACTATAAAAAAACGGCAGCTAAATATAGCCATCGATGGGTTTGAGCATTTTTCCGAAAAATGAATCTCTGAAATTTAAATCAATGTATTCCAATTTATAAGCTCACACTATACAACCTAACCATTACCTATTTGGACTTTAACTTTCTTTCAATTTCAAGGAATAAGAATTAAAGTAAGACCTATTAAACAATTCAGTGCAGTAGAGCACATTTAATAAAGCGCTTGAAAGGCTGGGTGTTTCTCATCAGCTCATGAGGGTCCCACACGCTCCATTTGTTAATTTGATTGTTAAAAGGCGCAATTTAATTGCCCTATTACGTGTCTGTGTAGTGTATCCTAAATTGTAGCGGTAAGCTATAAGAAATAAAAAAAAAGTGATAATTGTGCTTTACAGATAATGGCTGAAACGTCGAAAAAGACATTTTTAGGGAAACAAAAATTTATTTTAGGAAATGAAGTACATGCTTTATTCTTTTTTTTTACAAGCACTTTTCGAAAATGCAACAAACACATTTTTTCTAGCTCTGAGTGTAACAACCAATAGCCTCAAAACAAATCTCATATAGCGATTCTGTTTTCTTCTTTGTCGTTTCCTCAAAATACGAGGTAAATGAAAATTGAAGCGGAGCAATTCTTATTTCATAGGAACAATTTAAAGTGTAGCGATAGAATTCCAAAATCGATTAATGCTCGGTACGCATTAAGTTTTAGTGATCGTACTCAATTGATAATAGTGTGATTACTATTATTCTACTCTCATCAGTTAACCTACGCTTACTTACTATTATACTCGTGGTAATCGTTAAGTGCAAATATTTTTTTTGAGCACGATTTCAGGACATATTTGAATACTAGTTTTCGATTATATTCTGAAGGATTTTGGTTGAAAAAGACATATTTTATGGACCCCATATCAGACATTTCTCTTAAAATTAGTTGCCTACATAGTGCAGAAACTTTTCTATGAGTAATTCATGTTCTAGGTTATTTTTATCTCTTTTATTTATTTTTTGTTAACTTTTTTTCCTTATAATTACAGTATCTTTTATTAATGAACTTTTAAAAATATTAATTCATTGCGATTGGTTGTCATTTTGAATAATTGTGCATACTAAATGTATTCGTTTTTAGTTTATCTATTACTGAAGGTAGGCTTTTTTAGGTAATCGATTCCTGAAAATATTTCTTTTTGGGTAATCATGCGTTTTAAAAGTACTCATTTTGAATAATCATGCATACTGAAAATACTCACATTTGGATAAACCATTTCTGAAAAAAAGTGATCTTTTTGGCTCTCTTAATAAACCTCTAAAGGTACTTCTTTTTGGTTAATTTATTATACAAGTAATTGCAATATTCTCTTTGAAGTAGTCTTGCATATTGAAACTAGTCGTGAATACTTTACTCTCCAAAAACTTACTATTTCTTAATATTCACCAGGAAACAGTTACTTGTACTTGTCGTTATCAAATAATGTAGTAAAATAAGGTACTCGCATTTACTAGTAATCGAATACGATACCTCACCATTTGGTTAACCCTTAATTGGTATGACGGGGTCAAATTTGACCGCAACGAAAATAAATCTCTGCAATTAGCAAAAAAACTAGACAATCTAATGACATAGCATAACAGGTATTCCTCGCATACAATCAACAATTTTGTTTAGCGCATTAATCATATTCGTGTGTTTTTTGGGTAAATTGTCCAAATCATTGGCGTTACTATAAATCGCCATACTAGAAAAAAAAAGAAATTGTAAAAAAATTCAAATCTTTCATTTTAAGCGAAAAAAGCTGTACATAGTTATATGAACATATTTATATAAGAATAAAATAAAAATTGCAATGCGGTTCCGTAATTCCTCGAATCATCAAGGAATCGTTCCCATAGAAATTGTTTAGTAATCATTTTATATTTTTCCGTTTTATGTAAAATTGTCTGTTTAGTCGACACTCTTTATCTAACCTTCTGAGTTTACTGTTGTAATTTGTCGAATATTCTTAATAAAGTATTTTTAAAAATTCAACTTTAATTTTTAAAAATCAACTCTATCTTTAAAAAGATATAAGTGGCGCAGTCGGTAGGATTGTGCGGTAGCTGTGTCCAGGAAATTATAGTGCTTGATAAATAAACCGATTCAGCTACTTGGGATTTTCAACCCTTAAGTGCAATCCAAACGGAACTTACGGTGACCGGTTTAGTGACCAGTCATTCCAGTTAACCTCGAGCTACAGCAACATCGGAAGTTCAGGGAAGAGTCGGGAAGGAAAAGAACATACGAAGTAGTAAGTGCCATTTCCTTTCACTCCTATTGATCCTCTGATTAGGGACTTAGTATAGGAATATAAATTGCTAGATTCAATCTATCGAAGATACCGTAACTAATAAGTATATTTCCTAAAATTGGTATTTTATCTATTCATTTCAAGTCATTAAACGTTAATGACGGAGGACGATAAAGCTATTGAAGAGCTTACTGAAAAGTTAAAGAATTTTAACGCAAGTTTATCCGTGGGCACTGCCAGTGGTTTTGCCATAATGCCTAATGAAAATAGAGATGGTAACAATATCAATTGGAATCTGTTTAAGTCTAAGTTGAATATTATTAAACCATTTGATGGTGATAGTAATTTACTGAACAAATTTATCACTAGATGCGAATCATTTATAAATTCGTACTCGTCATTTAGAGATGACGAATTAAATAAGCATATATTTGAGTGCATTCAGGAAAAATTAGTTGGCAAAGCCGAAATTTTAGTGGGAAACCGTCCCGAACTCACGGCATGGCCATTGTTAAAAGCCGCTTTAATCCAATGCTTCTCAGATAAACGAGATATAGATTGTTTAATTCATGAATTAACTAGAACACGTCCATTTAAAGGCGAAACGCTAGTCAATTTCGGCGCGAGATTGCAATTGCTAAGAAGTAACGTTGCTCAACGAGTCAGCGGCGACAATTCCTTGTCGGCTGAACAAAAATTATGTCACATTAGTTTTCATGACAAAACGGCTTTGAACACATTTATCGCCGGTTGTACCGGAACGTTGAAGAATAATCTGCACTTAAAACAACCAAAATCTCTTGAAGACGCTATGGGTTACGTAATGGAGTTTGAAAATTTTGAACGATCTTGCGGAATGCTACAATCTGAAAGGCACAATACCAATAAA
>JABRWK010000096.1:8845-34510 GCA_013372445.1 Hypothenemus hampei | reverse complement strand
TTTATTGGTATTGTGCCTTTCAGATTGTAGCATTCCGCAAGATCGTTCAAAATTTTCAAACTCCATTACGTAACCCATAGCGTCTTCAAGAGATTTTGGTTGTTTTAAGTGCAGATTATTCTTCAACGTTCCGGTACAACCGGCGATAAATGTGTTCAAAGCCGTTTTGTCATGAAAACTAATGTGACATAATTTTTGTTCAGCCGACAAGGAATTGTCGCCGCTGACTCGTTGAGCAACGTTACTTCTTAGCAATTGCAATCTCGCGCCGAAATTGACTAGCGTTTCGCCTTTAAATGGACGTGTTCTAGTTAATTCATGAATTAAACAATCTATATCTCGTTTATCTGAGAAGCATTGGATTAAAGCGGCTTTTAACAATGGCCATGCCGTGAGTTCGGGACGGTTTCCCACTAAAATTTCGGCTTTGCCAACTAATTTTTCCTGAATGCACTCAAATATATGCTTATTTAATTCGTCATCTCTAAATGACGAGTACGAATTTATAAATGATTCGCATCTAGTGATAAATTTGTTCAGTAAATTACTATCACCATCAAATGGTTTAATAATATTCAACTTAGACTTAAACAGATTCCAATTGATATTGTTACCATCTCTATTTTCATTAGGCATTATGGCAAAACCACTGGCAGTGCCCACGGATAAACTTGCGTTAAAATTCTTTAACTTTTCAGTAAGCTCTTCAATAGCTTTATCGTCCTCCGTCATTAACGTTTAATGACTTGAAATGAATAGATAAAATACCAATTTTAGGAAATATACTTATTAGTTACGGTATCTTCGATAGATTGAATCTAGCAATTTATATTCCTATACTAAGTCCCTAATCAGAGGATCAATAGGAGTGAAAGGAAATGGCACTTACTACTTCGTATGTTCTTTTCCTTCCCGACTCTTCCCTGAACTTCCGATGTTGCTGTAGCTCGAGGTTAACTGGAATGACTGGTCACTAAACCGGTCACCGTAAGTTCCGTTTGGATTGCACTTAAGGGTTGAAAATCCCAAGTAGCTGAATCGGTTTATTTATCAAGCACTATAATTTCCTGGACACAGCTACCGCACAATCCTACCGACTGCGCCACTTATATCTTTTTAAAGATAGAGTTGATTTTTAAAAATTAAAGTTGAATTTTTAAAAATACTTTATTAAGAATATTCGACAAATTACAACAGTAAACTCAGAAGGTTAGATAAAGAGTGTCGACTAAACAGACAATTTTACATAAAACGGAAAAATATAAAATGATTACTAAACAATTTCTATGGGAACGATTCCTTGATGATTCGAGGAATTACGGAACCGCATTGCAATTTTTATTTTATTCTTATATAAATATGTTCATATAACTCATGTAAAGAGGTTTTATTTTTTTACTCGAAAACGATGAGTCAGAAAAAAAAAGTCAAGTGAGTTTTTTTCTTCTAAATTGAATGAAGAGTTTTGAAGATGTTAATAAAAATAATATTTTTTACTAAAATTTTAACACCCTATATCTCAGTAAGGAAGGCAAATTTGCAAAGTTTCAACACTTCATTTTCAACTTGTTTTTACTTCCCGAATCACGTCCTAAAAGCACGGGCGTGAATTTCGGGATACCCTGTATATAACGGTAATTATCGTATTTTTTTTCTTACTTTTATCACTGACAGTCATCAAAACAATATTCTCAAAATGGTTCTGATATCGTGCACTAACGCACTGTGAATTTACTTTACACACTTGTCTTTATACACGGTAAGGCGTTAGCAGTTGTTTTTATAGTTGAGTATGTATAAAGAAACACTTTTGACACCGTTTACGATGTATAAAATGACGATTTATAACCGCTCGTAGAATATTTTTTTTAAAGGTACACAATTTTGAAGAAACATTCACTTTTCCTTCTAATTGTTTTGTACACTTTGATCAATCAATCCGGAAAACGGTTCGATGGATTAATTTGAAAATTTACAGGACTATTGGGAATACATTAAGGTGTAAAGTACCCTGTCAACATTAATCTTCCCATTAATATTTGTAAAGTAACAGTAGATTTACTAAAAGGCTATAAAAAGTGTTTTTTTTGTACTTTTTTCAAATTAATGGTAAGGGTTAAAAAAATTTTTCCTCAAAAAATCATGAAAGGATTTTATGGGGAACTTATTCGGGTTTTTAAAACTACCCTTGAATTTATTATGTTATCAAAGACGAAAGGACCTTTTTTCATTGAAAGTCAACGTTCCTTCAAGTCAGGAACCAGTTAACGTAGAAGAACGAAAAAAACAATAGTGAAGCTAAATACACAGGTTAATTAAAAAATGCATTGGTTTCAATGAAAGAATTTTCCCGAGCCCGTGAAACCTTCAGAAAAAAAAACTAGAAAATTTTTGTCACGCGCTACTTCTTACAATCGCGCAACACCTGTAACTCAAAAAAAATTTCTAATGGAAAATCTCAAAAATAGAAACTTGAGGCTGAAATGCTTTTTTTCGTAATTTCGATACGACCATCTTTTACAGAAATACAACTCTTTAAAAAATACTAAAAAAATAAAAAAAAAAATTTTGTTCCTTTAATTTTTTGGACTAGTATAGTTCAAATAATAAATACCAGTAATGACCATACAGAAACAAAAACCTAGCATATTTGCAAACGTATTGTCAAATTCAGGAATTTTTTCCTGTTTTCTCAGAAATGTAAATGTAGAACTTGATCGGTTTTGCAACCAAGGTTTTCATTTGTTATAACCTAACCAATATAAAGGTCGGCCTTTTGGTAATGACTCTGTCTCTGATAACTAATCGATCTCAATGCATCTTATATTGTGCATTTTCGAAAATTGGATGTGACTTATACTGACAATAAGCCACTGTCTTTTTGCGCCCTAGTTAAGCAGTATTTTTGCTAATTGACTGTGACCCTTGGCATCTTTTGCTCATAGATTGCAATAATAAACCATTCCCTCTCTACGTAAAGACGTTGTCATTCTTCAGCCAGATGTTTGATGCTTCTTCATTCATATGTATAAGCTCGCTTAACTGTTTTTCTGCCCATCTATTCAGTATATTTGTATTTCGGCCGTTAGCGGCGCTGACACTCCTTCATATGAAGCATAACGGATATCGAAGTATAACCCGATCTGGATTGAATTATTTAATTATTATTGTTCCGCTTTTCTTCATACTTCGTTTTATCTATGGTTTGATGCACCTTATCACGGGATTTATTACTGACGAGGTAAATGGGAATTTCTTTGCTATTCTATGCTTAGGAACCTTATGATTACGTGACAAGTACTTATTGTTAGTATTACTGTTTTATTTACTGTTGCTAGCTTCCGTTTCAGATTTAGTTGGTTTAGGTGTTCTTTTAAGATTTGTGGTATAATTCCTGTTGCTGATTTTATAAGAGGATGAATATTTACAGTCCGTTGGTGTCACATGGCTTTGATTTTAGTAGCCAATTTTAAATATTTAATTATGTTTGTTGCATATGTTGTTTGCAGATTATGACTCAGAGGTAACTGCTTTGTCAATTAATGCGATCTATTTTGTGATCTTGTTATAAAGTAATACCTATATTGGATAAGTTTGCATTCTGTTGTGTGTTAGCATTCCTCTCTTCCAGTACAGTTTATACACCAGATTTTTAAATACTAACACTGGTTCATATTTAAAATATGGCTTTCCTACTGCAATGAATCCTATATTCCTAGCCAACTGTTGGTGGATAATCCTAGCAACATTGTCGAATCTTTGTGAGTAGTTTTCACCAGGCAGTGATCTACATCTACCAATAATGGGTTCTATGTTTTCATTGGATATTCCGCAGTGTCTGTACTTGTTAGGCCCCACTCTATATGTATACCTTTGTATGATATACCAAAAATTTAAAATTTATTAAATTTCATCAAGTAAAAGAAAAGTTAATTAGAAAATATCATAAAATTTTGATAGCGAAAATTTTTCTTCAAGGATAAGTTTTTGAAAAGCAGTTTAAAAGGATACGTACAATGAAATTTTACGAAAACTTTTCATCAAACTGTATAAATAATATATAAATATTTTTATATAAGTAATAATTTTATTTGTTATTTTTTCTTATTACACAGCTTTACACATTCAGTATACTGCTTTTTTAAGAGAACCCCATTTCATGTTAAGACTTTTGAAAATTAATAATATTGGGTAATAAACGACAAGAACAAAAAAAGTTCTTTTTTAATTTATTCAACCGAATTTGAGGTAAATAAAAATTTCATATTAATGGTTTATTTGTAGACATTTCTAACGTGAAATATTAAAATTATTACCGCTCTAATATGTTTTTTTTTCATTAAATGTGCAGGAAAAAAACCTGTCAAATAAATTCTAATGTTGGGTAACCAGGCGGTGTAAAAATATTATTTCCCACGGCCAAGAAGACTCTGGGAAAAAGAGAGGACCAAGAGCAGGAAAAGGTCAAACACTTAAATTTAAAATTATTGCCAACAAAATTGTCGCTTTAACCGCTGAACAATACAGATTTATTTATTAATTTGGTTCAAAAATTTCATTTGCAAGAAAAGACATTGCCAATTGAGTTCATTGGATATAAAATTAGACAAATGTAAATGATTGGCTAGGAATTATCTCTAAATTATTAGAAAATATAATCTTATTTTTTCATCGAAATGTAAAAAAATGTTTATTTTTTGACTGAATCTAGTCTAGAGACATTAAAATAATCCCTTAGATTTTTATATAAATATTGTACATACATGTATATACAGGGTGTCTCAGATTTTAGTATACAGGCTATATCTTCTCAAATCGTTTATTTCCGAAGGAAAGTTTCAAATAAAAGTTGTTTGGCCTTAAAATGTGTATACAATAATGCAACCTATTTTAAAGATAAATAAAAAAAAATCAGTAAATTCAAATAATACAAGGAAGTGTATATGAAACCTAACCAAATTCTAATTAAAAATTGATACTAAGGTAAACTCATAGATCTTAAGTCAGCATTTACTATTTTATTATGTAAAGGTAAATGTACTGGAGTTCATTGATTTGATCGCTGATCAACCTTATTGCAATAATAATAATTGGGGACTTGTTTCTTTTTTCTATAGGAATTTATAAGTGACGTCCTATAACTTGCAAAGATGCTGTATATCTAATTGCTATAGAGTAGTATGGAAAGAATAGAAAGGAAAGAAGAGTATGGAAACCATATCAATTTTAATTCAGATTTTTAGAATTTATATTTGTATTTGTCAATTATAATAGTGACGTGCAAGAAATATTTATTAAAATAGATAAAAACCAGCGTATGAAATCAAAATTTATTTGCGTATACAGCGTTGCGCTGAACAAAGGATCTTGAAATATGTCAAATGCGAATTGACTGAAACTCATGTTAATCGTTCCGCATGCATTCTGTAAAAAGCAAGATTTATTTAAGGCTTACTTTGAAAAGTAACTGTTAAGAAGTCTTATACATATTTATATAAGTAAGTATGTGTGTATCTACGCATATTGAGACACTTACAATTTTTGTTAATTCATTAAGGAAATAATAAAAATGTTTATTATTCTTATCTCTTATCTTATTATTTTATAAGATAATCTTATTTTTGAAATGTTTTCATGAAAAATGCTTATGTACTTATATCGTACAGGGTTAACAGAAAGTTCCTCAACAAATGTAATATGTATTTATGTTTTTTGATAAGATGTTTTTAAAGAAATTTAATATGGATATTCAAATGTAACTTAAAAATAACCAGTCTATACCAATTTGAAAAAAAAAAAGCTTTCATTTTGCTCTATTCTTAAATTCGAGGATGTCCTGCATATTTTTACGTTTTCGGGTACATGCACTGGAAAAAGGCAAGCATTGAAAAAAATATAAACATGTTCATATATTCATTTTCAAAAACGTTCCAACAAAAGAAAAAATAATAATATTTAGTAGAGGTTCAAAGAACAAATGTTCAAAATAGTTGTTATTATTATTACTTTTATCCAATAGGTTTTATAATTTAAAACCCTGTATGAGTTAACTGTTGCCCTATAAAGTTAACGTTACAATAATTTTATATTAAATTTTCAAAAGTTTGCCCCATACTTTTATCCACCACTGTACACATTGAGATTATATAAATGCAAAAATTGAATAACTTTAATAATTTAATGTTTCAGTGGACTGCCATAGGATGGTACCTAAGTGAAACATTTAATCATATATATTTTTTATGCAAAAAAAAGGTTACTCACATAGATTTAGCACGGATATTTGTTTTTTATATGAAACAATTGATAATAATCGAGAAAGAGATAAATATATGGAGTCACAGTTACAATTGCATTTTTTATTTTACTTTAATAACTTTCAATAAAGCCTCGTTTTCACTGTGAGAGTGACAGCTGCTATCATGATAGTAGAGAAAAACAGTCTCTATGACATTGTCATGACAGCAACTATCACCGTGAAAACGAGCCTTAAATGCAAATAAATCTTCGAGTTTTTGTTTCCCACAGAGAAAATTTGAGAACAAGTAGAAATTTTGTTGAAGGGCATTGAAGTTATTAGAACAAATTATATAACTTTAAGGGGGCATTTCCGATTAGAAATTCTTCTTTTGTAACCTTTTGATGCTCCTGTCGTATAAAATAATACTTAACAACTTTTTTAAAGTCGATATGACTTACACCGTTTTCAAGATATTTTGAGAAGTTTTCCAAACTTGGAATGCCCTTGGTTAAAACATTGATTAGAACACGATTAAAATGATCGAAAATTTTCAAGAACGTATTTTTATTTATAATTTAGATTTAAAATAGCCACTAAAATAACGAGCATAAAGGAAAATAAAAAGAAGAAAAACTTAAAGTTAAACGAAAATATGTCTTTTTGTGGAACAGTTTTCTTTTTGTTCTAATTTGAACTTTCATTTTAATACATTCGAAGATTCAAAGCCTCAAAATATCTTGAAAATGGTCTGAATCACAGTGACTTTAATCAGGTGGGACTTTTTTTATGAAAAATATGAGTTAAAAAACAACAATTTCCAATCAAAAATGACATAAGTGAATCCTTGAAGTCTCAGTGAAGTTATATCGAATTTTTTAATAACTTCAAGCTGTAGTAGCTAACGCCCTCTATAACAAAACTGTGAATTATTAATTTAAAATTTTTGAGAACCGAAAGAATCATCCGTAAACCCAAAACTATCATATTGGAATTCCCATTTGTATTAAGTAAAAATTATTGGAAAAAAATTAAAAAATTAAATTCTAACTGTGAAACCCTATCTACACCTCTCCTCACCTATTGTCTATTGTTTTTTTTTTAAACAAATGACTACGCTAAATCTAAATATATAATTTTTGTTTTTTCATTAAAATATGTGTGCTGAAATGTTAGTACCTAAAATAGAGCAACCACTCTGTATATATTATGACATTTGATTACTATAAACTAATTTTTACAACATGACAAATAGCTAAGTAGTTAAACATAAACAATTTTTTAAGTAGAGATTCTTTTAATGTGTCTGTGTGTGTACATATGTGTACATCAAACGATCGTTACTTTTTTGTACCCTTAAACAAAAAATAATCTGAATACCATACAGACCAGAATCGTAGTCATCTGGTGCATACTTTCGTTATGAATAATTCAAAAGGCGGCTCTTTGTATTTATGTAGACCATAATATTTCCTGGCGTGTCTTCCTCTCATTTTAAAGCACTGCTTCTACTTTCCTGCTGATACTACCTTAATATTCCGAACACGCGGGCTTTATCTCAACTAATCGGTGACGAAACGTTGACAATTCGGTTTTTCAGTGAAAACTATTGATTCTAGCTGCTAGGAAAATGTAATTTGAATGAAATTTTACATACTTATGTCAATTTTCATGTAGAATTTAATAGTAATAAAAATTAAATTTATTAGATTAAATTCAAATTCATTTTTAAGTTTTAATTTAATTAATTACTTTGATATAGTATTAATGTGCCTAATAAAGTAGGATAATTTTCAGCTTTACAATTTATAAAAATTGAAATACGTATGTTGTTCCATATAACCCTAACACCTCCGATTATTCTGATTTTTTAATATTTTATTCTAGATATCATTTTGAGCAACTTTTCTGTTCTATATTTTGTATAGAATTGTTTCCTTCATAGTTTTTTTATGTTGAAAATTTCTTAAACCTAACAGTCTTCTTATAATTAATGAATTTAAATGTAACACAAGAAAGGCTGTGCATTGGGCTTCATTTTGTAGAGAAGTTTGTTTACAATGGTGTATAGAGAAACCCAAGTAAAAGCACTTAAACTAAAGTGTTGATTTAATGCCTTACCTGACTTTACCTTACTTAACCAAACCCAACATTTTTTTATAGCTGATTAAGACTTTTTATGGACATAACGGGCCAGTGACGGCCCAAGTGTGGAGAGTGGTGGTCTGCCTTTCCTTGCTATCCCACTAAACCTATCCTGCTCTTCTCCTATGGATCACACCCGGTGCTTAACCACACGGTATTACTACGGATGGGGGGAGGATTGGTCCGCCACTTCACACAGCAATCTACCCATATTTCCAACATTCACTTTTTCTTAACATTTCCCTTCTGCAACTCGTCTTTCAGCTTCAAATGTTTCACATCTAAAGATCGTGTGGTTTGGGTCATCGACCTCTTCACAAAGCGAAATCTAACCTGACCAAACCTAACTTACATTTAAAAAGGATTCCACTAAAAAGAGGATCTGGAAAGAAGGTAAGAGGAGGGTTAGGTTAGTTCTGGTTTAAAAAACTAAGAAAAAGAGTGTAATGATAATTTAAAAAAATTGATAAAGAAATAAATTCTAAAGAATTCTTAAAAATACACTAAAACCACGTTTTAGTTAGGACTCCACCCAGCACCCCTTTTCATTCCATGGTCCCGTAAGACAGTTGGATTTGGAAAATTTTCAACCTAACAAAAACTATAAAGAAGGCATTTCCGCGCAAAATATATAACAGAAAGGTTTCTCCAAATGACCTCTAAAATAACATATAAAAAAATCAGAACGATCGGAGGTGTTGGGGTTATATGGAACTTTTACTTGCTTTTGTACGCAAAATGGTATGTTATTATCCCATTATTAACTGGTAATTAACAAAAACAAGCACCTGATTTTTATTATAATTAAATATGTTCCATACATTTACAGCTCACTGTATATAGGTTTCCATTTGAGAAAATAAAGTTAGTGGTCGTAACTTGGTTTTTGATTATCCTGTATACATAAGTTAACCGTCAAAAAAATCGCAAGGAAAAATAAAAATCGATGGGTCTGAGCATTTTTCCAAAAAACAAACCCCTGAGTTTGAAATTAATTTATTCCATACATTTGGACCTCACTGTATATTCTTTCAATTATCAAGTGTTTGGAGTATTTTGAACATTTTTTATGTCTATGTTCTATGCATACCGAAATTTTATGAGTTTCCAGGTATTTGGAAATTTTCAGAAACAAAAATTGCAGCAATTCAGGTGGTTGTTAATATTGTAATACTTCGCTAATCACCAATAATTGTGGTTTTATTATTTATTTTTTTTATATCATTATAAATGTTTAAAGTGATGTCCATTTCCATCAATGCAAAGCTGAAATCGCTGAATTCCTGATGCATCTACCCTTTTTATCACTTCCGGATCTAACGGCGCACATGCTGCCATAATTCCTTGCTTCATATTTTTAGGAATTCATCGATTTCAACGTTGTATTGATCTAAGTGGCCGTAACTTCGTGCTTTTATAATGATGGAAAAAAAAGAAAAGCAAAAAATTATTATACATCGTAATACTTGTCTAAACATCCGCCAATATACTTTGGATAAAAAGTACAGAATTCCATTAAAAAAAAGCGTTGAACTAAAAATTACTAACGCACCTCCATTCACCAAAAATCTAAGTATCACTAGAAAATTATACTCCTGTTGATATCCCACAAATTTTTTTTATAATAATATTGTTATAATTCGAAAAATAGCTGAAATATTCAAGCTGATCAAAATTAGTGCCTCACCCTGTATATATAAGAGGAAAAACGCATCCCTTTTGGGGATATGAGGCGCGCAAGTCTTTGAATTTCTTAACGTACTGATTTATTCACCAACGTGATTTAAGATCCATGGGAATTTTTTAACAATAAATTTTTCAGAAATTTCAGATCCTTTTTGTGAGAAGGGGTTACCACTATTATTATATATTATTTATGTTTAATAAGATATTTATCAGAATATTAACGCTCATAATTTATAGTTTAGTAAATACATAAATCGCTGCCTCATTTCGATAGAACGACCTTTACTTGAATGTACCAAATGTGTAGCAAAAGTCATACTCATGCTAAACATATATACATATAGTCATACTTACACTAAAACAAAAATGAGTCGATTTAGAAGGTTGTGGATACTTAAGAACAGAAACAAAAACTACTACTGCAAGGTGTCACAGTCCGTCTGAATACCCCTCTATCTTTAATTAAACAAATGGTTAAAAGTTATAAAAATTTAATTTGCTGCTTTTTAGAAAATATTTTATCTCATCGACGAAACTGTAACATGACCCAAGTAACATTTTCTATGAAATTGAGTTATTGGTAACCTTAGATTGTTTATACCAAAATGCATAATTCTGATGTATTAGTTTTTTAGTTTTTTTACTAAACGGCTTTAATTTGTATACACAAACATGAACCAGGTAAAAATTTATAACGACATGATTGCCATTTTTCTTTCATCTCACAAAATTAATTTTTGTTACTTGGATCATATTGCAATTTCGTCGACAAAATGTTTTAGGTATGGGTTGTTTTGTTTTATTTTAAGACAAAAGTTAATTGATGATATAAAATTTGGTTCATTATTAGTCCAAACCGTCCCCCTGATTATACATTTTTTACATAAATATAATTTATTTAAAAAACAGGGATACAATATACAGGGCATCTAATTTATAAAAAAAATTACAACTTTGATCATGGAAACTTGCAATAGGGTTTTTTGAGGGACATTTTATGTTTGAGACGTAATTTTCAAATTGTACACTTTGTATAAATCTATCCTAAAACTGAAATATGTATTATACTAGTTACGAAAACAACTTCATAAACTTAATAGTTTAGTAGTGTATTAGTTATATGTTAGTAGATTGTTCACCCTGTATGTTGTATGTAGGGTGAGTAGTATATTGTACAGGGTGGTCAATTAATAATGGTAACCGGCGATATCTCAGCAACCAGCAAAGCTAAAGCTTCGCGGTAAAAATTTTTATAATAAATATGGCCATGAGAAAATGCTGGAAATTATTTTTAAGTTTCTGTGGTGACCGCAAGGGGGCGTTTTACTAAGATAAAGTTATACAGGGTGATTCACGTAGCCCGCTTATTAGAAAATTTTTGACTGTCCATTAACGTAGCTCTGCAAAATTTGGTTTCCGACTATAATCGACCATTCTGAATTCAATTAAAATATTTGCAAGTATACAGGGTAAGTCAGAAGTCGGGGGCTGTTGATTACTTCGATATTTTAAATGGAACCCCCCAATTTTTATTGCATTTTTGGATTCCCCATTTAATTTTATAGCCACTTTATGTAAAGTATCTTATGTCTAAAATTTACCATTTTCGAATTATTCTGGAAAATTCGAAAATTTTGACAGCTGCAGAGTTTCAAGAAAATGGGTGCTGTGTCTTAACTGCTGAGAATTTCAGAATCGAATCGGATTTCTGGAACTCCAAGAGGACTTCGTAGGCTACATTTTGACGTATTTGAATTTCAAAAAAAGTCTTTCACAACCCCCGAAATATGCCTCCGAAGGTGCATAACTTCAAACGACAATAACTTTCTTATTTCAAATGGAATGCCCCAATTTTTTCAACGGCATCGTAATTAGAATTAGAAAATCTACAACTTTTGCTAACATTATCCTATCTCTAAACCCAGCCCTTTCCAAGTTTCCAAAAATTGGCCCCTTTTTGAGGTTAAGTTCGCTTAAACTCTTTCTAAATGTTTCAATGGTCGCAGAAATGTCAAAATGTCGTTGTCAACGCATTGGATGCCACCGAACGTCACATAAAATTTGAGACAATTTTCATTTCATATTTGACTTTTTACTGTAGCTATAAAAATAAGGGGTGGGGGTAGTCTCAAACTTTTCAATACAAAAATGTTTATAACTTTGGAACTACTGGACCGATTTTGCTCAGATGGGTCTCTATTTAAAGAGAATGCTCTGCTCTATTAAACTGATGTAAACCCATTTCAATTTCAAATTGAGCAAAGTATAACGCCCCCTTACGGCCACCGCAGAAACTTAAAAATAATTTCCAGCATTTTCTCATGGCCATATTTATTATACAAATTTTTACCGCGAAGCTCTAGCTTTGCTAGTTGGTGAGATTTCGCTGGTTATCATTATTAATTGACCACCCTGTATATACAACACTCTCTAAAACTTTTTGAAAGAGCTACTGGTCGAATCACATGGAGTTTTTGTCAACTTTTTAAAAAATTCCGAAAATTTTAAGAAAAACATTGTCTTTTTTTAGACCAGTAGATTGCCTTNACCTGTCCATGGTCTCACTCCTAATCTCCTTCCTTGCCTCCTTACCTCTGTTGTGCAGCTCGCATCTCTCCTCTATCAGAAGATCGATAGGTATCAATCCCGACACCACCTGCACCGCCTCCGCCGACACTGTAGCGTATGCAGAACATACCCTCAGCGCCGCCCTCCTCTGGATCCTCGTCAAGATATCCCTGTACTTCTTGAACCTAATGACCTCCGCCCATATTGGTGCCGCATATAGTATTACCGAGTGTAATACGGAAGCTAAAACACTTCTCCTTGTTGACCGCGCCACGGACCAATTGGGCATCAGTCTGCACAGCGCGCTGCACACCTTACCCGCTCTCGTCTCAATGCTCTTTATGTGGGCCACAAATCGCACTCCCTCGTCTATCACGACTCCCAGATACTTGATGGACTTACGCATCCGGACCGTCTCCCCTCCAATGTCCAGCGTAAAGTCCGGTATTCGCCTTCGCCTGTAAAGAAAAATCGCTTCCGTCTTTTCAGGAGCCAGCTGTAAATCCGCCCGCTCCATCCAATCCAGAATAAGATTTATCGCTGCATTCGCCCTATGCTTGAGCTCGTCCAAGTTTGCTGCCTGTACGGTGAGCGACAGATCGTCCGCGAAGGCTCTAGTCTCCACCCCCGCCGGCATAGCCAATCGCAAAACACCGTCATACAGCAGATTCCACAGGAGTGGCCCCAGAACAGAGCCCTGGGGCACCCCGCACGTCATATCCATATCCACGCCAGCCACGGTGACGGTCCTATCCGACAGATAACTCTTCACCATGTTGAGCAGATACGCACTTATCCTCCATTCCCTCTCTAAAATCGTCACTATCCTCTCCCAATTCGCCGTATTGAAGGCAACCTTACCTGACCTGACCTGATCTGATCTTACCTTACCTTACCTTTTTTTTTCTAACTAACATATTAGCCTGGCCCCTGCGCAAGGATATTGTTTTTTTAATTTTATTGTTTTTGAAGAACACAGAGTTTAACCTTACCATATCTTACTTAATCTATTACCTATTGTCTTGGCAATTGCGTTTAGTTTGTTTTTCATATTCCTCCTAAGATTAAAATGAATATTTCTTCTGTGGATTTGTATTTTGATTGCAATATATTTGATATTCTTTACTTATTAGATGTTATTTTACCCCACCTAGCACCCCTTTGTACTCCACGGTCCCGTAAGACAGTTAAAAATTGAAAAAATTAAAAAAAAACGAAAAAAAAAAATGAAAAAATGAAAATGATTCATATTTATTTTGTTAGAGAATGTCCTAAGAAGCCCAAAAATATGTTTTTTTTCTTTTTTTCCCAAAACTGTAGGTTTACCTAAAGCGTCCCGTAACCTTTGTTTGTTTAAATCTTAAATTATTTCTTTAATTTGTTTGCACTCAAAGCATCTCATACGAGGAACAGTTAAAAAAGTTCTTTAAGAGAATTTTCAAAACTCTGTTCACGGCTGGATACACTAACGACAGTCCTCTTTTAGCATTTTTGCCCAAAATTGAGCTGTTACATTAGTTTTCATCTCTTCTACTTATGTCGTCTTTGGGGTAAATTTTTAACGCAATGAAAAATGCCAAAAATGAAGAACTCAAATATTCTTTTTGGCTAGGAAGTTCTGCACTGAAACAATTGATATGTAGTTTTTTGGATTAATAAACGAAAAACACCCTGTACAATATGAAAATATTTCGACTTGAAATAGATTTATTCCGTTATTATTACTACAACCTCTAAAAATGCATACTTGATTTGGAATTGTGATTTATATCTTTCAAAAAATTCGGTTGCTTTGTCTACTGATGTGGAACGTTTTTGAATTTTCAAAAAAAAAGGAAAAACAATAAGTACATATCATACATACAGAAATTAGACTTGAATGCAAAAACCAATTTGAAAATTTGGAGATACCTATCATTCTAAAGAAACACATAACTAGGTTCGACTATATTTTTATGATGGAGCCTATACATTTGAAAATAATCTTAAAATATGAATCTTTTCAATATTTTCTTCTGGAGTTCATGCGGCGTTATACCAACATATTTTTGATGAAAAAATGGTACTATACATATAGGAAATTTATAAAAATGGCATTAACAGTCTCAGACCATTTTCTCCATGAAATATGTTATATCGCATGTTTAAATGGATGTCATTGATATAAGTAGTAAAAATGTTCTGTCCACCAAAAAAATTTACATTTATCTCGACAAATTTTGTGACAATATCTCTAAACATTTTCAAAAAATTAAAAAACAAAATTAAATACCCTGTATGTTAGAAACGAAAGATTTTCGATACAACTACGTTTTTATGAAATTTCTTTGCACAAAAAAACCTCAGCGTACACCCTCCAAGATGTTTCGCACTTATTTAAAAACACCCTATATACAATTTTTTTTTGTACGTACGTACGTATAGGGTGATCATTAGAAAATATAATGTATGATGAACATGATAGAGGACTATAAAATAATAAAAAATCTTCCTATACATTAACGTCTCTTATTTTCAAGATATAGGATTTTAAAAATTTTAGAAAATTCGATTTTTTTTATTTCTTCCCATTGTAAAGTGTTAATTGATTCAAAGTTAATGCACATTATGTTGTATTAGGTTTAAAAATAATAACTATGAAGGACAGTGATTAATTAAAAAAAAATGATAAAGTTCTTCGAAGATCTTCAATTTAATAGCATTGCTCTTCGATACACTTATCCACTCTCCGCATTAATCATTGACATCTTTGAAATACACATGGATTATTACGGAATCTCTCAACAGATTCCATATTAAAAAATAAATAAAAATGATACAGGAATTTAAATCTTTAAAACCTTATATCTTGAAAACAAAAGACGATCGAACATTAGTATAGAATAGGAACTTTTTTTATTATTTTATAGTCCTCTATCGCGTGGTACTATGCATTGTATTTTTTAAATTGCCACTTTGGATATAAAGAGTGTTCTAGAAGGAGTTCGTTTGGAGTAAGTTATGACCCTAGAAACGTACGTCCTGTATGTGAATTAAAGCTAACGCGATCTCATTGAAACACCTGTCTGCCGATTATGCGTTCTTTGAAGTTATATTTTGCATTTGAATTTGAATGGTGAAGAACGGTGAACATATGTATACTGAAAATGTGAACAAAAAAACTATTGCCCATGTTTCCAATTAATCTAACAAAAGAACCTTTCGAGGTGCCCTCCCCCCTTTTTTTGATGAAATTTTGCACACTAGTACTTTAGACTAAAATAATGGACAAGTATTGTTTTTTAGCTGCAGTCATCAAGCTTTAAGGGGTGAACATCACCCCCAAAGTTTTGTCAATTTTGAAAAATTGTTTAAAATTAAAAATGCAGTCCAAATAGGCAATTATATCCATTAAAAAAAAATGAAAAACTAAGCATATAACATCAGATATGATTAGGAACGTGTTAAGGGCCTAAAAGTATTTTTTAAGATAAATGGATATAATTGTATATTTGGACTCAATTATTAATGTTAAACAATTTTTATAATAACAATGTGCGAAAGTATTAAAAATAAAGGTGGTTTACTCTTGCACGAAATTAATATATTTTGTCATACCTCATATACAGCTAATCCAATTAACTGTATATTTATGTATTTTTGAAGGTATCGACATTTAGTACTCATTAAATATAACCCTTTTTATGTTACGAAGTTTTCTTCTGCGACTTGCCGTTCCAAAGTTATGAGGTGGCGAGAATTGCGCGCGCACTTCTGTTTAAACAGTTATAACTTTTGTTAGAAACATGATATCGAGTTCTGGTTTGAACCAGCATTTTCAACAATGTTTTCTCTATGGAATAGTAAATAATGAATAAAATAACTCAATATGTATAAGAGCGCGGAAAAAAAATCAATTTTCGAAAAAAAAAGAAAAAAAGATATTTTTTCCGGACCTTGACAGGTCGATGGGGAATTGAAAGACGAACATTTTGGTTTTTTTCCATTATTCCAACTCATTTGGTTGTGAGTCAAAAGTTATTGGCAAAAAACCAAAATTTGACAAAACTTTGGGGGTGGTTTTCACCTCTAAAAGCGTGATGACAGCAGCTAAAAAAAATACGTGTCCATTATTTTAGTCTAAAGTACTAATGTGTAAAATTGCATCAAAATGGGAGGCGGGCACCTCGAAAGGTTCCCTTGTAAGATATACATATATGTATGTGATTTCTTAGCCTACTTCTAACGGATTCTTTTTTGAACACCCTATAGCTTTTGTGAGGTTTCGTCAAATTTGACGTTTACGTGGTATAATTTTTCTAAAATTTCATGTTTAATCTCTTGTGATATATTGCGAAATTGAAAAAAAGGGAAAAGAACACAATAAATTTCCATTAGGTTTTATTAGATACGACTCAACAAATTCACGTAGTCCAGATTCGAGCCCAATTTAGCATATGTGAGACATGTTAGGAAGACTTATGCGCAATAGACAAGTTAAATCATCGGACATACCTACTATTAATAATACAGGGTGTTCCGAAATAACATCAGGAAAATTTAGGAGGTGATTCTACATGTAAAAATAATGCGATTTAACTAAACTTACCTTAGTCCAAAAGTTAATAATAACCGAGATATAGGGCGTCAAAGTTGATTGATGTTCATGGGGACTCTCATTTGCCCAAAGATGTTCATTGTGGCGATTAAAAATGCCATATTTAGTGAACTTGGATTAATCAGTCCAAATCACATTATTCAAAAAGTCAGGGTTTTCTTAATTCTGTAGGTAATTTGTTTAGTAAAAATCTACAAAATATTACTCGACGGTGGCTATCTCCTAAATGAAACGCTTGACTTATATGGATCTTAAATAGTAAACAATTATATTTTTTTACTGTTCTCCATATCAAGTGGTGCGAATTATTTAATACCGCTGCTATTTCTCGTGTAGAAATAGTACTATTTAGGCGAATCTAATAAAAGATTTAATGACATAAAACAAAATTAAAAAGTAATAAACCTACCATATTTAATATAGCCTCTTCATTTTCATTTATTCTTCTTCCGTATTTTTCTCTAGGTTTACCAAATGAACCGTGATCTAACAAATTTTTGTGAAAACGTTGAAAATATATTCTATATGGCTGGTGCCTTTCAGGATATTGGCTGAAATATGTCAGTGAGGCAATTGGTGTATTTTTATTTGACATGTAATAGATGTTAAGCAAGTCGCGTTTTTCCTCATTTGAGAAGGGCATTTTATTAAATTCAATTGGTAAATTATCAAATTTAAATTAAATTCTTAAATCACAAGTTTAATATACATGCATTTACACGATGCACTCAAAATGAATTGTCAAATTGTTTCGTTGCTAATGACAACAGCACGTCACTTTTATAAAAGCACTACTATAATAACTAATAACTTGCTTAATTTAAATCAAACACATTATATATTTTATTATTTAGGGATACATTGACTTATTGCCAATCAAAAACTGTTTTCCTATACCTAAATGTACAGATTCTCTTTGAAAATTAAGTTTAAGAAAAAAGGAAAAAATTCTATTACTTTTTGTATCAGTTGCCACGGTTACCTCTAATTGTAAGATATCAATATATTGCAAATTTTCTTTACCTAGACGTCATTAAATATGACATTTACCTATTTATTTCCATGTTTAAAGTAGAAGTAGGGCGCATCCGGTTTTTCATTTTTAGAATGAAATATCTTAAGAACCAAACAATGTAGAATAGTATAAAAATAATAAAATAATAAAAAATTTTGGAAAATTTTTATCGTTCTATTTCTCGGGAAATCCAGGAAAACTCGTTATTAGGGAATAAAAAAAACCAAATGGTAACATTTTTTCAAATTTTGCTCATTTCATCGGGAAAACTTGAGAAATTTTTTGAGACATATGGAATAATTTTCACTGGTCAAAAATCAAAAATTTATAAATATGACAAATATTAGAAAAATTGACGGGAAAAGATGCACCCGACTTAAACCTTAGGGATTAAAGTTTGTATGTCAAATGCATTATTATTAACGGTACTTTGTATTTAATTTTGAAGACTTATAAATTTTGATTAATTTAAATTATTATTCAATTAAAAATTAGCACTATGTGGATAGCTTAGAAGTAACCACGGTAACTGATACAAAAATTAATAGAATTTTGAACTTTTTTTTAAATCATAATTTTCGAAGAGAACCTGTACATTTAAATAAAGGAAAGTATATAATTTTCGATTGGCAATAAATCTATTTGTTTAAGAAGTTAAATACAAATACAATACAAAATACTCCTTAAACATCAGGTTATCTCACTGCATGGTCTGTGAATGCTTGAGTCACCTTGTATTGTCCACAGAAGACGATAAACTTTGATGAAGAAACATAACACTATTTACATGTCCTGTACAATATGTCATTTTTATTTTTTGGGCATCTCCTCACTGTAGGAAATTCATCCATAACAGGGCTACAATTGAAAAAAAAATCATCAAATTCCGACTAGTAGTTTGCGCAAAAATGAGGTTTTAATTTTAACATTTTTTTAGGTGGCCGGTTTTTTTTGCCGGTCAGTTTATGTCTCATGCTTACGGTTTGGTGTAAATTTCATCTTATTTCACTTTAAATTTGCTTAGAAGTAGATTTTTAAATTTGCACTACATTTTTATAAAATGCTAATTATTTCAAAATCCTTATGGTTTAGTATGAGCGAACTTTAATCAAGCTAACACTTATTTTTGTCGCGAAATCCAAAAGTGCAAAAAAAAATTCGATGTTCTATTTAAAAAACATAACTTTGATGTTTTTCACTACTTTAGGATACTCTGTATAAAATAAAAATAATTTTAGAATGTTGCCTTACTTGAGTTCTATACAACGCAAAAAAATTTTTTTCGAAATATTCAATACTTTAGTCGTAATCTTCGGTGATATATTGTTTATATTTTTTGTTATTACTTAACCGTAAGGCTTTCGCATTCCCACACAGGGGAAAATTCACTCATCCCAGGTATCAAAGATACCAGAGGGATTAAGCTCTGTTGGGACCCTTTCCAGATTGTCGGGTCCATGGTAATGGTTCTCCTAAGAATCTTCGGACAGTGCGGGCTGTTGACAAGAGCACTGACTTCTGCATAGGTTGGTAAAGGTTTTCTTTCAGTCCCAATTTCTTGATATTCTTGAGTAGACTTTCTGGAATGACTCCAGTTGACGACATGACGATAGGCACCGTTTGCACTGTTTGCATTTGCCATTGCCTCCGAATCCGTTCTTCTAAATCTATTATTATTATTTTTATCACTTTAGTGGTTCTCAACTGATCTGCTGGGTTATTGCCACGATGTGCGGGCTAGTGCTATTATTATCTACTATCAAGCACAAATGGCTCAGCGTCACAACAATTCTTTTTTTTTTACCTAAATGTACTTTGCTCCTTAATAAAGGCATTTGACATTTTGTAGCTTGATTTGTTTATTATACAATATAAATGGTTTTTGTAAAAAGGTATTGATCAATGTTTAACGAAAAAATTTTATATTAGATATAAGAAATAAATTTTGTATAAAAAATGCATGAAAGGAATGTTCAAAAAAGGATTGTTCGATCTTTGAGTGGTCTCAAAAACATAATATTGAAGCCTCTCTTAAACAAAAACCAGTTTTATTTGGGTATATTTGGTAACATTCCTTGTCCTATATATGTACATAAATTTTATCTATGTGTATGTACGTCTGCGAATGGAAAGCGGTCCTTCAATATTTACCTTCCTATAATGGAGAATACAAAGAGAAGGACGACTCTAACTAAAACGACTGAAACCTTTTACGTTTCCCTTGGCTGTTTGCTCATTCAATACCTCTATTCTCCCACACTCTCTGCCTCTTTCACTCAATTTACCAAGAAATTATACAAGTTTTTGTTAAATAATACTAATTAACATTTTTTCATTACAATCCATATATTTTTTTTTGTTTCTTGGAGGAAAACTAATGCCCAACAACATTTCGATTCATAAAAAAAAGATGTGAGAAGTTAAATTTACAAGGTGTCTGTATCAGAAATTACAGGACAGGGTGGCCCATTTATGATGGTTTTCGCAGGTATCGTGGAAACTACTGTAGATAGCGCAAATCGATTTATGCAATAGTATGCCATTTTTTTATGAAACCAATGATGCTGCTGACAAAACTTGTATACACTTTCATAGACACTTCTGCGTTTTTAAACTACAAGGTAATTTTGAAAAAATACCACTCTGGAACCACCTTCGTAGTTCTTTTCCCTTCTGGCTTATCGAAACAAAGAAAATGGATTCCTAGGTAGAATTTTCTGTAGAATCCAGAGACGTACTCAATTTTTTTCTACATATTATAGTTGTTTAGTTATTGACTAAAGTTGGGCATTTTTCTTAAGGAACGTCCTGTATATTTCTTCATAATAAAATTCTACTCGTTAATCTATTTTAGAAAATATAGGTGTAGATTTTTTCTACGATTTTTTTCACCCTCAGTGAACTCCCCCTGACACCCTAGTGGGGCCATTTTCCGCAATTTTTGGGACACCCATGTATCTATAGGTATAAAGAGCTACATAGCAAACGTAAAATTCTAACCATATTCATATGTAATTTCAATTGTTAACATCTCGGTAACATTTGGGTTTAGCTGTTAAATGAAACATACTTAGAATTTTAAGCAGAATCTAAATATGAAATAAAAAATAGGTGTTTCCATTTGAAAAAACAAAGTTGGTAGTCGTACCTGGTTTTTGGGCTACCCTGTATACATGAATTTACTATCAAAAAAACCGCAGTCAAAAAAATTAATGGAATCATATTATCTCTAAATTTCCTGAATAAAGCTCTTTTAGCTTAATTAGAAAATGTTCCTATTCTTGAAAGCAATCGCAATACGTTTAAGTATTAATAGATGAAACCATTTACTTCAGGAACATTTGGGATCATCGGAATTGGTATCGAAAGGGCTGTGTGCATGGCAATTATTTAGGTAATTGACTGCTTTAAAATTTCTTTGGTGTTTTTGACCCCTACTTTTTTCCCCAACTGACCGACAAAACAAAAATAAGTTTATTTTTTTCAATAATACGCTCTTTGAGAAAACTGCATTTTCTTACAAAATGGCCTATTTTACAGATATTAGCCTAAATGTACTTTTACTTTTAAAAAAGAAATCGAATAAATCACAAAAAAACCTAAAGTACTTAACAATTTTTTAATTACCTAATACTGCAATTTATTTATTTTTTTTAAATTAACAACTTGTGACGATCTATAAACATTTTTCCATTATTAAGCATACACGAACTAGCATTAGATTTATTGAAATTTGAAGAAATGTTAAGAAAAAATTCTAAAAATTATATGGATTTGTACTCTTTTCCATTTTACAGAAAGAGAGAACGAGATTGTCCAAATTTTTCGGAATAACCTCTATATGAGTACAGTGTGTTATTCATTTTCTATTCCAGATTAAACATAATAAAATAAAAACAAGTGTTGAATAGTCTTCTGCTTGATTATCTTGGTGGTGCTACAAATATCAATAAAAATAAGGAAAATTACTGATTATGAGTGTCCCAGGAGTGATTGTATAAACCTTTTCCAAAAAAAAAATAAACTGTTCGTTTCTTTAGCGGATTCTTTGTAATTGTTTTTAGCAGTAAGAGAACCTTCCCCCCCGTCAACAAGAAAAATTCAACACGTGTTGAATCGAATGCTCTTGATGATCGGAATAACTTCCTCGTCCAATTTACCTACTGGTTAGGATATGGTTCATTTAGGACTATTAATAAATGAATGTAATGAAAATCTAAATGAATTTAATCAAAATAATGAAAATTAAAATGAATTTTTACTTTTTTATTTTTTTAATTCAATATTTAAGGAATTTTGACGCTTTCTAGAGACGGATTTTCAAATATACCTAAATTAGGTCAAGATCGTCTTTTTTTGTGACCTCCATAGATTTTTTCATTAAACGATGTACGGGTGGCCCATATTTAACAAACTAATGTATCATATATTTTAGAACTCTCCAGAACTGCCACATCAAATGATAAGAAACTTGATATGATTTAATCTAAATTTCTAAAGAAATATACGTACTTACTTGTCATAGTAAAAAGCCCTCTGTTTTTCATAGTCTACCTACTAAAAATTATTTAGAAAATAATAAATATTAATTACGCCAACCAAATATAGAAACAGCCCTATAACATTATAGGTATAGAGTACTTTCATAAAGTATGGAATAAATTAATTCATTTTAAAACTGACATGTTTTAGAAAAAATCCTTGGACCCATCGATTTAGTTTTTAAAATATAACTTTTTTAAAATATTAATCATATTGATGACATCATCACTGTCTGCGATATGAAGTCATCGACCATTTTTTTAAATGACAACCCTCGTTTTTCGATTCAAAATAGTAAAGAGCATATTTTTTTAAGTATAAATCGTAAAAAAAATGACAATCAATATGATTAATATTTTAAAAAAATTGTATTTTAACATCTAAATCGACGGGTCCAAGGATTTTTTCTAAAACATGTTAGTTCTAAAATTAATTAATTTAATCCATACTTTACGAAAGCACTGTATATTGATTATATTTTTCTAAGAACACTAACAATAAGTATTATTATTTTTTTAATGCCAAGCAACTCTATCATACAATTATATCAATACTGGTTCTCCTGTCGACACCTAAATGGTAACATTCATCTACGTATCGTTCAAAAGTACTAATTGTAAGCAGATGATTTTCAACACTAACACTATGAACTGAAGTACTTTTCTCTTTCCAGAGTAATATATTGTTTACATTTTAATAAATATTAACAAAAAACCTAAATATGGATAAAGTGACCTTGAAAGTTTGGAACAACAATAATATATGTAAAGGGATTAGCATAAAAGCAAGTTTGAACCTATGAAGTACCCATTAAAATGCATTCTGGATTCTATTTTTCATGTTACTCTATCTTTTGTAGTTAATAAATTGTGTTACAAACAATGTTTGGAACATATCTCCATAAAAAATACTATACTAATACTATTTCGGAGGCTAAAATTAATAAGCGCTTTACCCCAATCTATTTATTTGAATATACAGGGTATCCGATTAGGTAGCCGAAAAAGGCAACGGTTACCAAGTTAAAGTCCTTTGAAGTTTTTGTAAAATGTCTTACTATTTTTTCATATAGATAGATAGATAGAAAACACTGAGAAACTTGTGCCAAAGTTTATTTTATGGCTAAGACATTAATAAATGAGGGGCTGCGGAGAAAAGTGGCCTAACAATAAGTGCATTTTTGCCGATTATGAGAAATTCACTTTTAAAATTTAAAGTCTATCAAAAATCTGTTTGCTTCAATTAAAAAAGACAAAGTTATGATCAAACCTATATGATTGAAAATATTTATGTTTACACTTTAATTTGAAAAGACCTTGTGTTGATTTTATGCCTAATTTTCAGCACGAAGCCCGTTTTGACAGTCGATGAAAGGAAAATTGAATTAAAAAAACCGCGGATAGACCTACAATTTTTTTGTTTAACAAAAATTAGGTTCATCTATTCAAAAGTGCCCCTAAATCAAAATCAGCAAAAAAACCACTTTGAATACTCTTCTCCTTAGCCCCTCAAATAATAGTGACCTTTAAAAAAGTGATGCTGTCCATTTTGCAAAATAATAGTACAAAAATTAAAATTTGGAAAAGATAAATTTTTCTTCAAAATTTCCTTATATAACCCTCATCCATACTTACCTTGTTGTCTGTAGAAAAATGTGAATTTTCTAATTCTGCAATAAAAAATACGTCTTTCCATTTGAAGAAATGAAGTTGGTGGTTGTAACTTGATATTTGATTACCCTATATACATAAATTAATCATCAAAAAACCGCATTCAAAAATAAAAATATATGTATCCGAGCGTTTTTCTAAAAAATAAACCCCTAAATTTAAAATGAATTTATCCACTATTTTACAGAAGCGCTATATGTATACAATTGTATAAGGATATCAACCCGAATATATTTTTTTCTAATTTAGCAATTTTGGAAATAATGTCTATGTAAAAATGAAAAAAATTATTAATGATTTCAGTTTTTTTATGAAAGTCTTTGTTTTAAATTGTTACAAAACGCTTTTCTATAGTTAATCAGAACCGGAAGCGACAAAACTAGAACCATTGCAGTTTCGCGTATTAAATTTATGAAAAAAACAAAACACATATGAATTCATTGCACCGGGTACACATAATAAACGAAATGTTCGACTATTTACATTGTTTTTTTTGTTAACTAACGGAAAAATTCTTATCATTTTGTTTCGCATACTTCGAAACCAAGAGTGACGTACTAGGTATACATAGACTTCCAATCAGTAAAATTTTTAAATTAAATTTCTCAAAAACTAATCCACCATTGAACAAAAAGGTGATACCCGAACATTCATGGTAAATAACCATTTAATGTACATATACAGGGTGTCCCAACTTTTAGGTGCCAAACTTAAACCACGGTTTCTACATCGAAAAATTTAATTTAAACCCCATTTAAATTGGTGTGTACCAAGTGAGATGGTTCCTTTGTAAGATTTTTTTACTTGTAGCTAGTAATGAATTCTTCTTGAGCTGATGTTGTAATCATTGGACTACATAATATGTAAGCTTTCTGACACATTTCCGGTCTCTTCGTATCAGTTTAATAAGCGAAAAATAACGCTTTGCGAAACACCAAATGACTCAGACACAACAATTTGACGAAGTTCTGCTTCGAGTATCTCAATATTTTTTTAGTTTCTGAAATACTCACCTTACGCGTCTGTATTGTATCACTATTTTATCACGAAACAAAATTGACTGACAGCTATCTTAGGAATGCAAAGAGGCAAGAAATCGAGCGAGGAATGTTGTTGGAATCGAGAATATGGGGAAAAAATGGAAAATGAAAAAAAGTGTAAGCGATAAAGTATAAACTGAATTCAGTCCCAAAAAAAAAAAAAA
>JABRWK010000095.1:204928-297381 GCA_013372445.1 Hypothenemus hampei | reverse complement strand
CCACCATCTTGGAAAAACTGAGAAAAAAACAAAAAATCAAAGTTGGCCGTGGTTCTTGTAATTTGGTATTGGGGTCTAAATGTTGATTCCAAAGAACTTTTTTTAGTAACTTTTTGTCGTATTTGATACATAAAAGGTACTTTATCCTACAAGAAAATAGGTTTTTTGGAAATTTCCAAGGCACCTTTGATTTTTCAAAACTGAAATTATGGTAGAAATTAGTCTTTAACCAAGCAGGGCTGAACCCCAAAAAATGAAAATTTAATTCAAAAATTTTTTGCCTTTTACAAGAGTCGTTTCACCTATCCGGGGACACACGGTATGTATATGTTTTCATTGCCCCGCTGATTTGGTGAAGAAAGTTCACCCCAATTAAGTTCTCTTTTTAATCATTCCTTTTTCATTTCTAGAACCTTTAGCTACTTCAATAAAATTAAACTTTGTAATTCATTATTAGAAAGGCTTTCTGTATAGTCTGTTTCATATTGTTCAAGGGGTTGTTAGTTATTGTTGTTTGAATTTTGGTTTTTTAAATGACCACACTTCAATACTTGTTTGTGGTTTATGGTTGGGCAGAAAAGTTAACATTGCCAACATCTGTATTTGTCTTGTCCACACCAATAAGTCAAATCGTAATATTTTGTCCAGAGAGATGTTTATCTGTTATCAACCAACGGCAAAAATCAATACGTGCTACATAGCTTGCAAGCGGAAAAACTTGTAGTGATACAGATACAAACCGAAATTGTGTAATATTCTTTACATTTCCATTCGACTAACGTCAAAATGATTGGATTCTTCGTACAGTAGTGGAAGGATCGTTTTCGATAATATTAACAATAGCTTCATCTTTTGCAAGCGCTTGCTGTACGATTCTGTGCTGGATTTAAGAAAAGTACCTGTTTCCATTAATTGCGCTTGCACAGTGCTGAACACTCTTTGAGACGGTATTCTTCGGGTAGAGAATCTGCTCTGATATTCTCGTACAGCTGCTCTTGTATTACCCTCACAATATTCATAAATAAAATGAATATCTGCATATTTTACATTTGAAAATTTAGCTATAGTAAACTAATATTAAATACTGCATCAAACAAGGACCCAAGTACTACAATATAAATATGTATTGAGCTATTGTTGGTTATTACTATAGTTATAGTCCCTTGTCACTATGCTAATTTTATTCCTTAATTTAGTAATAAAAAAATTGTATTTATAAAGTAGATGCGCCCATTGATTTAGTGCGAGAAAATGTGGGTCTCTGTTTACAACTAAATTCATTTTAGTACAAGGAAATAAGACAATCTAATTTCTCGTACGAAATCAACGTGCCCATCTACTTTATAAACACAATTTATTTTCGTACTAAAATTAGCATAGTGGCAAGGGACTATAACTATAGTAATAACCAACAATAGCTCAATACATATTTACATTGTAGTACTTGGGTCCTTTGGTATTTAATTCCATCATATATTTGCAATGCGTCCAAATATTTAGCTTTATTAAGGATTAGGAAAAACAATATTTAATTTTATTTATTTTCTTTTGTAGGACTTAGCATTTACAGAAACAAAGCTTCCCAGGATTATTGGAAAATTTCGAGTACCATATAAGCATTTTAATCATATGGATTTTATGATCGGTACAGATGCCAAAGATTTAGTTTATAAGGAATTAATTTCATTGATGAATAAACACAGATAACATATAATTTATGCTATCTTAAAACATATTCCAAACGTAAGTGGGATTTTTCACCTTTTCTTTTAGGTATCAATTGAAAGAGTTAAAAGCAAAAGAATGAAAGCGCACTTTTTCATGAAATTGAGGTATGTGCAGATTTGAATAAGCAAAATTCCCAGTTTTTATTTGGCATGCATAAAAAAATTATTTTGTGGTATCGCGTATTGTTTGTTGTAATGCAACACCATCTTTTAGTCAGAGAAAATTATATGTAATTGAAAATGTCAAAAAAATATATAAGCTGCAAAGCGGTAGAAAATAATATATTTTTCATAAAATGTTTCCATACTAACAAAAATGATGAAAATTTCACATGTAAATTGTTAAAGAAATCAAAACTGCAAATTGATATCTAGAATTTACTATATAAAGCAAAAAGCTTTAACATTGAATATCACTATTTCTATATTTTTTCACTTGTACCCTTTTGCTTCCAACCCCTTCAATTATTTATACCTTTAAAGTTTTCGTATCGTATGTTTATACAGACATATTAAAATATGTATAGTTGAAACAGAGCCATCACTCATGCGTCATAACTTGCACCCCACCAATTTTATATTAATCAAATCGAAAATACCAAAGGGGGAAAATCATAAAATCTGTAAATTTTGGTCCTGCTATTGCGTTGCCACAAGAGAGTAATAGTTAAAATTTAGTTCACTATCCTGTGCCGTGGGATGGATACTTTTTCCTTCGAAAATTTGAATAATTTTTCTAAGACTGATAAAGTAATACAAAAACATTTTTTGTGAGTGTGTAATTTTTTTTCACAAATATTAGGAGTCTTCAAATATAACAATTTTACATATAAAATATATTGAAAATTGTTTCTAATTAATCTACCGTCATTACATATGTATAATTTTTTATAGGGTTTTGCTACAGCTTTATGGAAACCATATCGAAAGTTTTGATCTGCTGACATCCACGATTGTGGATTAGCGAAACGTTGGAAAACAAAAAAAATGACTCTGGCCTAATGAGCTATTGTTATGTAGAAAGAAAGAAAATAAAAAGGAACATGTATTTTTAATGAAACCTTTATTAAACATACACGTAAACATGGAATCAGTAATTTCAATGAGCTTTTTACTACAAAAAAATGTATTATTCTTCAAACAGAAATTTTTATAAATTGATTTAAGAATTTAAATTTGATTTTTCTCCCACCCGAAAAAGTGTAATTTCTCATTAAGTACAGTCTGGTTCAAATTGATGTGCTTTAACAGGAAAAATCTATTTTCTGAATAGATACAAAAAAAAGTAACCTAGGTGTCTAGAATGTGATTCTTGATACAAATACAAAATAAAAAAAGCACTGCAATTACCTTTGGTAATCAAGACAGAAGGCGTTTTTCAATTTTTGACCATTTTGAAAATTGTCCATAAATGTTTCATTTCAAAGAACTTTCCAATTCTGTAAAGACACTCTTAAGGGACTTTTTAGAGGGCTCTTTGATTGTGTACAAAAATGTTTACTCTGCTCATCCATTTGATCGCAAAAAAATACAACTTAATTTTTTATATTAAATTCATAGATGTTTATGAATTTAAAACAATACTTATGGCGACTCCTTTCCAAAAATATATAATTGGGAGCACTTATTGCTGAAAATAACGGAAATATTACCCGATATATCTTTTTATCGAAGTAGGCTGTGATTTTGAAATAATACTTCGCACCACCATAGATACGGAATAGAAACATGATTTTTTAAGATAAATAAAAATATAAATTTATGTTTCTGTAGTATTCCCAAAACTGTAGTTTAATGTTCCTTTTTTATCTCACACATACAAAATAATAAATGGGCAACAAAGGACATGGTTTGATTATACCTGGAAATTGGTAACGTATGGGTTATGACTCGCCGTTTCAAGTGTAGGGTCTAAAAAAAATCCCACCATGCATAAACATTATTTAATTGGTGTTTTATTTTTACCTTAGCAAAAAGTTGTCACTTTTAGTTGAAACATTAATTATTCATATGTTTTATGGTTGACTAATGACACGACTAAACATAATAAATAAACTAAAGATAATACTTTTCTTTCAATGGAAAATAAAATACACTCGATCATGCATGGTGGAACGCTTTTGTGACATTATTCTTATAATTCATACTCGGAATATACGAGGTATGATAATCAATTACTCGGAAAACTTTTATTAACATAACAGAACTTATTCCATGGCAAAATCAAGTTTAATTCCTTTAAAGTGCTCTTTCCATGTTTATATATATTTAACCATTCGATGTTTCCATTGTTGGAAGCAGCCTTAACATTGTTTTTCCTGTAATTGTTTTTAAGGCATGGGTCGAATTCTTCTGAATTTGTTCTCTATTCCCGAAAAACGATGTCCCTTGAGGAATATTTTCAAGCGAGGGAAGAGCAAATTCGGCGGATACGAAAATTGACTTGATTTTTGACGAATTTTGAATACTGTCCACACCGGTGCATTGTACTGATGAAACAACTATAAATTGTCTGCTCACAAATCATGTGAAAGTTTTTGAATTCGTTCCTGCAGGTGTCCGAGGATATTAAGATATAGCTTAGCAGTCAGTATAGTCCGCTGAGGTACATATAAATGAGAAAATTAAACCTTCCAACATTTTTCAATCGCTGGAAATTGCACGACTGCATTCAACATGCTATAATAGAGCGATCTGTATGAAGCTTCTATCGGAAAGTAGTGAATATCTATAATTGCAAATGCCAGTATTGATAAGGTTATCACTTTTGTTACTTGATGGGCGAAAAAAATTTTCCCGATAATTAATTGTCATACCTCGTATTTTATATGTCTATATAAGTTTATAAAAAGCTAGTTTTTCAAAGCTGTTACTGAAATAAAAGATCGCATATTAGGAACAAAAACACATTTATTTATATGTGTGTATACAAATCATGAATGAACATAATGTTTATTGCTAACATCAAACATACAAGTATTCTTACAATTTAAGTACAATTTTCTCGAAGTAGTAAAATAATACATTAAGTTAAATACTTTAGTGCACTCCAATCACTTATAACCTATATATCTCGATCCATAAAAAGAAAAAACAACTTTTTCATCTCATTACCATTTTATAATATATACACGTTATAAGTTTGATTTTTTAGTTTGTTTATTTTTTTTGGACAGATTGCAAGTATATAATACAAATTGCTGGAGGGAATGTTTCGTGGACACCCTTTATATGTGTAATAAACAAATTAAGGGTGTTCAAAAAGTGTGCCACGAAAAATGGCTTTATTAATTAATTGATTAATTATAATTATCGCTGGTTAAAAGGATGTGTGCCTTTGAAGCCGAAGCAAAAAAATCCTACAGTTTTCGACGTGCTTATTAAAAAACTACTATTAAAAAGACCAGCTTTGATTGACTTTGTAAAATTCTTATTAACTCCTATGTCTAATTTAAAAATTGATAATAATTAGTGTATTAATTAAGTAAATACAAGGCTATTCCTTTAATGAGCCACTCCTGAACAGTAAAAGCAATTATTAATATTTTGATTCTTTAAATTTATTGATTCTTTCTCTTGAGCATGCTTCGTTAATTTCTAAAAGCAAGTCTCAATGAAACAATCGTCAGTAACATTTCCACTACTAGTAGTATCTAATTAGTACTTGTAAAATATAAAAGTTATTCTAAAAACCAATGTTGTTATACAAGTGTTCTATCTACCTAAAATAATATTGCGCGAAAAATAACATTCTAGAACAAAAAATATCTTTTTGCACCAGAAAAAAGCCGAAATATTTACGTAGTATATAATTTCTTTTTCTGTAAATGCCTTTTTCATCAATATCGCTGCTGAAACTCATGATGCCACCTATTGAAGTCAATGTGAAACACCACTATCGATCCCAATGCTAGTCCTGCTAATAAGAATCTGAAAACGAATTAACAGTTAATTTTTTTTAATTATCAAACACTACACTCACTTTTGATCATGGGACAACGCCAATGATCTTATACTGCTGTCGCAGGCAGGAAAAGCGTATAACAATGCTAAATTGAATGTCCTCCACACTTCCACAATGCCTTTATCACCCCCAGTCATTAGATATTCACCATCCCGACTCAAAAGAAGACACTACGAAATATTTGATGGTAATTATGTTTTCAAAAAAATATGATTTTTTTTTACCTGTAAATTATCATTATGCGACTCATGCCTCAGTCGTTTCCCATTAATGGTAAAAGAGGAAACGTTGCCTTTTTCGTAGTTAACAACTATAACACCTTCTCTGGACATTGCAATATTTTCTGGTGAATTAAAACCATTGGGGGGATCTAAAGATCTTAATAAGTCTCCAAACGTTGTGTGTACCAATACTGGTCCATCTACAAGTAAACCTTTAGTATAAGTACATTTGCTGATTTTAAGTTATACTGAACATCAAAAGTACCCACCAAAAAAATTACTAAAATTAAAAATTAATTTTTCCACAAGCCAAAGTCAGACTTCAATGATTTGTTTTTTTTTTAATGTAGGATTATGCTTTAAGATCGACATCGTATTAACAATACATACTATGAAGACTTCCTTTGACGTTATACAGAATGTATTACAAGTTAAGTTTCCTTAAATTTAAGATACTCTATCGCAACTAGTGTTGCTAACTGAAATGGATTTTAGGTAAAACCGAATTAAAGTTGCATCATTTCTGAATACTCTTAATTTTGATTTAATGTTTTGTTCTCAATTGAAAGGGAATTATGACTGTTTTAATGCTTATACCTGTATGAGATTAAATAACAAGTAATAAATTTAAATTTATGTAAAAGAAAACCAATACTGGGTGTTACCACCTGTACTTATAATTACTGTTTTACAGCTACGAGACATCCTTAAAATTAGATTTTAAATTGGTCTTTATTTATTTCAAGTTTTTATTACTAAAGCTTCAATCTGAAGAGAAGCAAGTAGAAATTGGTATTGTTTTATAATTATTTAAACAGTTACATTTCTTTTACAATTGAGGGCAAAATAATAAATCAAAAAGAGAATATTCAAAAATTATGTAGCTTTAATTTGATTTTACCTAAAATCCATTTCAGTTACCGGCACTAGGTACCACACAATGTCATAAACTTAAGAAAAAAAATCTTAACATAATATGTTTTATATAGCGTCAAAGTAAATCTTCATAAATGTATTGTTAATACGATGTTAATACCAAAAATAATACTACAGTAAAAAAAACAATCATTAAAATCGGACCAGTGATTTGCGAGAAAATGAACTTTTAATTTTAGTATTTTTTTTGGTGGTGTATTACTTTGACTGTTTAGTGTATGTTTTTAATGATTATTAATTATTTATGTAAAAGACATGTTTTTATAACTTTAAAGCAGAAAGGAAAAAATCTCTTCAAGGATCTAAACTCCTCCTGATAAGTGAAACAGCTGGCCAAAAATGATATCCTATTAAACGAGATTTCAAGTCATCATTAGGAACAGATATGTAGGGCTTACATTTAGATTGCGTTACCTATTGAGGAAACACAATAGTGAGGTGAGTCTTCGGGCTAACAATATAGCAGTTATAAGTTGAAATATCATTATTAGAAAAGCCTTTTATCTACATGTTCAAGGGTGCCCCATTATTGCGAAAAAAGACCATATTATATTATATGGTACTATGGGAGATATTATCTTCCTTTATGCGAAAAATGACATGAACATTTTTGTATGAAAGCTGCATTAGACTAATTGTAAGAGAATTAAGAATTAAAAATATTTTCAACTAATTGGTACAACAAGGTGTATAAAAATATATCTTCAGTATATATTTTCCGACATTTGAATTACCATTAAAATTTTTCATATGATGTTAAAGTCAGTTTTGCATGATGTTGAGAAGACCCACTTTTAAGAGAGCTACACTCTATTTATGGTTAAAGCCACATTTGAGATGTTATTCTCCCAGCAGCGTTCTGTGCTTTGGAGATAAATAATGGTACATCCATTTTTTGAGTTTGTGTAAAATAGACATTTACGTCCGGTTTTACAATCGATGTTTTACTAAATGTTATCATTTAACTAAAAATTAAATAAAAAAAAATATATTTTACAAGTGATGGTTAACAAAAAAAAATTAAAACCATCATTTATAAAACACAAATTTTTTTATGTAACTTTCAGTTAAATGATAACCTTTAGTAAAACATCGATTGTAAAACAGGGCGTTAAAATTTTATGAGCAATTATAATTAATAATTATAATTATATATAGTATATAGATAATTATCTGTTATTTTTAAAGTTTTATAAATAAAAAAAAACTTATGAAAATGTTATTTTTCTAATTATACTTCTGCAATGGTGTAAGAAATATTAATTCCATTTCGGATTCCCAATTGTAATTACGATTATTTATCCTCAAAGTACAGATATCAATAGTTTACTCAAAATAATTTAAAATAGGCTATAACGTCATATCAAAATCTGTTACTTAAAATAGGAACTTTTCAAACTAAATGAAAGAGAGCTATATAAATGAAATGGTTAATTCAGTTGATGCTAGTTGACCAAATACATGCCATATACATTAGGGCGTTACTCATGCGACATATGAAGAGTAACGTTTCAAAACGCAAATTGTCCAGGAAATAACTTTAGTTTTAAATCATAACCATGGATGGACATATTTCATGTTGAAACATACGGTAGTTTTACAGAAGCATATTTACTGCATAATATTCATTGTAATTCACCACTGATTTTATATAATAAATCGGTACTACTACTTTCAATACACAAACAAGCAGATATTTCAAAAATAAAAAAATAGTGGACAATTTGCGTTTTTGGAATATTAATCTTCATATGTGCTATATCGTTTTAGAATCTATGGTTAATAATTTGATCATGAACTTACTGTATGATCCGGAAACAACCAAACCCAACTCCGCTGAAATGACGACCGTGGACACAGGCTGTTCGTGTCCAGTTAACGTGGCCCTAGGAGTCGGTACTTCACCTTCTCCGACGATAGTTTGAGTTCTGGCGTTCCAATGCCATAAAAGCACTGTACAATCCGCCGAACCTGATGCAATGTAACAATCGGATGTTATGTTGCACTCCGATCGGGACAAGCAGGTAACCACCCCGTAATGTCCGAAAATAATTTGAACAATCCTGGCACTATCGCTTGAAAAGACTCGAAAGCTGTTGTCCCAAAAGCCGCACGCTATCAGGAATTTAGAGTCCACAGTGGTAACGAAACAATTTGAACGAATCTTTAGATTTTGACTGAAGTTATCTCCTAAATTTCGCCTTAACATCTGGTTTTGTTGGTTACTGCTATTATTCGTTAGAGCTGAAATTAAAATTGATTTTTTAAAGGATCAAATTCAGATTCATTTCATATGATAATAATATCCAGAATGGAATGCTGATTATAGAAATCTACGCTACATTAGATTTTATGAACTCTAAATGCAAATATATGTTGCCATTGGTTTGACAAGATATTACAAATCAACAAAATTCACTTTAGATCACTTATTTTTTGTTAATATGTTAATAGTATTCTGAATTTAGTTGATTTACAATATCTTGTCAAACCAATGGCAACATATATTTGCATTTGGAATTCATTACATACATACATGCATATTAACTTTGAGGGCTACTACAATGTGGGGTAAACCACCTAGATATTGGATACTTAAGGATGTCAAGACTTTATTTCAGACCAATAAAGCAGGCAAAAATTATATTGTGTATTTTTATTATGTTCTTTTGATGTTACACTATTTAAATTCTTTTGCAAAAAAATACTCTATAAATTATCTAAAAATAGAATAAAATGTAATAAAATCCAGTTATTAGACAGATTTTTTAAAATCTTTCAGATACGTCTAAAATGAACTGTGCTACTAGTTTAAAATATAATTATATCTTGGGCTTACAAGCAGAACGCACTAAATCAACAATTTGCAAAAACCTGATTTTTTTGGATCTGATATTAACCGCTAAAATGTACAAAGTCCGCAAAAAACTTAAAACCGAATTATAGCAACTGCCGAAATATACTAACACATATTTACTTGTAATTAATACTAACAAAACACACTAAGTCCCTTAATGTTTTTGATTGCACTCCGATTGACAGCTGATGTAAAAAATTGCACTGCCGCACTTACAAGGGAACGACGCCAAGTATACCCCACCGATTTGAATGAAATTTGGTAGTAAAAAAAAGTAGTTTAGACCAATCTAAGAAAACTAATTAGAATTCCAATTGTTTATAAAGCAAGTAAGGATGATTATTAGAAATATTCATTTTTTAACTTGTGTATTTGTTCCTACAGGATGAAAGTGAACAATATTTTATCTGCGGTGGACCATAATCATAACAATAAAAATCTAACTCAGCGATTGTAAATAAATTTAAATAGTTATTTTGAGCAGAAACTATATTTTTGATGGTACCGACCCTTAGTACCCATTACATATAGTATTTTTCTAAAAATAAGTTTTTTTCTGCGACTTACCGTTTCGAAGTTATATTCGGTCGAACGTTAAACAGTTATAACTTTTGTTAGAAACAAGATATCGAGTTCTGGTTTGCGCCATTGTTTTCAGCAATGTTTTCTTTATAAAATAGTAAAAAATGAATAAAAAAGATCGATACTTTTAAAATTGGCGGAAAAAAATTGAAATTTTCGAAAAAAAAAAGAAAAAAGATATTTTTTCCGGACCTTGACAGGTCGATAGAGAATTGAAAGACGATCATTTTGAATTTTTTGTCGTTGTTCTAACTCATCTGGATCAAAAGTTATCGCAAAAAAACGAAAAATGGGCGAAATTTTGGGGGTGGGGGGGGGAGTTTCCCCCCATAAACCTTGACGACAGCAAGTAATATTTTGCCAATATTCTTAGATTGGTCTAAACTACTTGTGTACCAAATTTCATTCAAATCGGTGGGGTACACCTGGCGCCGTTCCCTTGTTAGTGGGTCAATTCTAACTTGTGTTTTCTGTTTCAATTCTACTCTAAACAACTAAAAATGAACAGTCAGGGTGCCAAAATATTGGCAATATTGGTCAATGACGAAGAAATGCAACAAAACGAATCATTAGGTGAGTAAAAATATTTAATTTTTATTTAGTTTCTGATTTGAGGTTAGGTTAATATTTTGTAGTTATTTTTTCCTGAAAATTTCTAAATAGCACAGAACTTGTTTTATAGTAGTTTACGACTCTTGTTAAAATTCATATAGGCTGAATATTATAAAATGATTTAATTATAATTGAATTTGGATTCATTTGTTAATGACTTAATGCTTTTTGCTTGTCTAAAATTACTATTTTTTTTTAAGAAATTATTGAAAAGGTGTTACTTTTTTAAAGATTTTTGTACCATGCCAATCCAAACTCCTGAATATCCTGATCCTTTCAATATTCCTCCTAAAATCCCTGATAATTTCACTGTATGTCAAACAACAAATAAAATTTTTATTTAATATCTCAGGAAACTTTCGAGATATAGCGATGCGACTGTGTACGATTTATTATTAATAAAGGGTTGCTATTTTACAATATTAGCCAAAATTAATTTCAACCATAGACGTGCGGAAACGGAGGGGACAAAAGTACGGGAAGTAAACAGAGCCCCCCTACGGTTCCACCCGTCTATGATTGAAGTTAGTTTTGACTATTACTGTAAAATAGCAACCTTTATTAATAATAAATTGTATATAACGTCGCATCGCAATGTATCTGAAAGGGTTCCTGTAATATTAAATAAAAAGCATTTCTTAGGAGTCATCTTCAAAGGACTGTAGCTACCTTAGGAAGCTTTTGCAGACCTATGTTTATATGAACTTTTTTTTTCTTGTTTTTAGTTTCCCATTCATTTCCCGAGCGATTAGCGTCGAGTTTTGGGACACCCTGTATATTACCGATACGATTATTTTGGTGATTATGTAGGTATTTTAATTACCGCGCATCGGCGTAAAAGAGGCCAGCAAAAAGTTTAACAATTAAAGATGGTTTGCCAAAATTGTATTTCGAACAGTTAAAAATTAGACGAGCGAAAAAAGAAAATTTATTAATCATGTGTGAAAAATTAGTTATTCCTAAAGTTTTTCATCCATGGTATAAAAGCCTTGCAAGTGAAGAGACAGTTAAAGATGTATTGCCTGAAGCCGATATTCTAGATTCGGATTTAGAGGAATAACCTCAACAGTTTATTTGTATAACAAATTTATTTAATATTATTTTCGTTGCCTAATTTCGTTATTTGTTCATTATTGTTTGTAATCATTAAAATTTACTAATGAAAAAAAAAAGAGTTTAAACTAAGTCCCAAAAACAATAATAGTTATCAATACAAACGCACTAAGTCGGGATTTCAAACAGTTCTTTTAAAATTTTATACACTGCAATATTGTATCTATATGTTTTATATTAGCAGGGCATAGTTATCCTAAAGAAATTATTTTTATTTGGAGCAATTAGTAATCCTTAAAACCATCATACAAAACTTAAAAAGCTAATGAAAGTTTAAATTGATTGTAGCTCTAAACTGTGTTTTTTGACTTAGTGCGTTCTGCTGTAAGCCCACGATTTGTAGTATTGTATCTATGGCAGTATTATTATATTAATGCAATAGGAAATTTTATTTTTTTTGGAACAAAATTCAGTTGTCTATTAATAATTAATGGATTAACACATGTCCAATAATTAGGTAATCAATCCCACTGTATATGAAAATAAGCGATATTTTACATTTAGCTGTAACTACTCACTGAAAAGAATTTTCAAGTTATTATCAACATTATTTAGTATGTAGCGTTAAAATAAATTTAAAATGTAAGAGATAAAAGTTAAAAGTAAAAAGAATCTATTATATACCGTATAAGAAAAGAGAGTGTTCTTACATTCCAACTTACACAACACTGGATCCATGGACAAAGGTAAATTGGCCGTTTGATCTCTCGGAGTTTCAGCATAACTTGGCGATTGAGCAACAGCCGCATATGTAGAATTCCATTTATTAACGGCGAACTGTTGATGCATTGACACGGTCACTACTGAAGGGTTTGGAAGTTGTGGATACGTATTTGCCGAAATATGAACAATCGGACTGTTGGACAAAAACTTCATTGTCATGCAGACATCATCCGGAACAGCAGAAAACATCATGGGAGACTAAAATTTGATTAAATTAGAATGATTACATATACAATTAATAGCAAATTGAAATTTTTTGTAGGAGACACTTTACAGATTATTTTTGTATACATCTTAAAAACTATACTTTTTACTAGTCTGTATAAAAAAGTTGTTCAAATTTGTTCGGCACTTATTTTATAATCGATACGAATATTGAATTATAGCAAATTTTTAATAAGCTAAAGTCACGTGATGAGAAAAATGTGGGATAATGAACTAATCCCAAATACATTCTTTTAAAAAAACCAATTGGTTTTTGTTTGTATTCCCAAAAATTAGAAAATTTGAAATTAAAGTATTATTAAAAGTCAAAACTCACCAAATGCATAGCAGAACTTCTAGGAGGATGAGGCTCGATAAGTAATTGCGAAGGAGTTTGCCCGAAATTTTTAATTTGATTTTCAACCGCTTCCTTCATGACTTTATCCTGAATTAAATCCAAATCAACACTTCCTTCATATGTCAGGTAATAAAAACAGTTAGTAGCTCTAACAGCTTCAGGACCACGCTGTTTATAGCCAAATATCAAATCGATCCACTGATGCAATTGACAGGAAACGAATTCCGATTCTAGGGCCATACGATTGATTCGTATGAATTCTTCGGGTGTGTTTGCCCAGGGCGGTAATTCCACATCTCCGATTTGCTTACCATCTTCGTTCAATCCCAAGCGATACCGATTGGAATTCATAAACATTTCGGGTAAGAAATAAAATTCTGGTATAAGTTCTTTCACATCAGATGTGTCCCTTTGACAGTTCTTCCATGAGAGAGCCACTGAGGAGAAAATTCGGTTGGGATAGTCAAATTTGCCACCTTGAAGGGCTAGGAACATTGTTGTGAATGGCTCCTGCAATGAAACAGTATTAATAAAACGATATGAAACACGTTTTTTCATTTAACGAAAAAAAATGTATACATATAAGGAAAACAAATTTAAAAAAGCTCAGTCATTTTTAAATAAATAGACGATACTTACTAATCTAATGAGCCAGTTATACACAAAGGCCGCAGTGGAGTAATGAGTCCCATAATGGAACGGTTGAATAGTTTCATGTTCCCAAGTAGAGTACCTTTCTTCGAAATACGCTCTACGACTAGGATTTAGGGCACCCACTGGTTTGGAAAGATCCCGATAATTGCTTGGTTGGCTCAAATCCAGTTCTTTTGATTCGAAATTGATAAGAACCCATGGAAATACTGGGTACTGATTAAGATCATTATAAGTTCTCCCTAAAAAAAAAAAATTATTCTAGGCAAATTGGCGAAGAAAAGTGTTTTGTGTTGAGTTTAAAAGATGGCGTTACAGATTAATGGTTTGAAAATATGGCAATAATCAGCTATTTTAAGGGTGGTAAAACTATTTGTGTAAGGAGATGGAGATGTCAAAACACATATTCACATGAAACGTTTTTAATTAAGTTTACACGCCTATTAAAAGAGACGAGGAGAAAGAGTGAACGGTAGAAAAAGAAACAAAAATGCAAGGGGAAATCTTTCTTTGGAAGATTAAAAGCGTATGGAAATGTAAATATATCTCGGTCTCGTCTAATTAAAGTGAAATTAAAACGCGCCGGGCGTTTTCTCGGTAAGGAGGAAATAATTTCAGGCGCGTGTCGACGGGGCATAAATTCAGAAGGAAAAACGTCTCTATGCAAAATTAACGCTTGTCGTCTAAAGACATATGCGAAAGATACGGCCGTTTCAAATTAAAAACACATATTTCTTGTCGAACCGATTTTAAATTTATATGCGAGTAATCAATGAAGAGAGAATTAGGGTTGAAATAAACGAATAAACCAATAAATTTGCTATTTTTTGGAATGTATTTGACCGTAATAACGTATAGGCAGACATTATTGACATGTGATAATAGAAAAATGGAGTTAGATATACAATAAATTTTTTTAATTTTTAAGATGCATACTCAGAAAGAAGGCCACAGAGAGAGGCAAAAACTGATCTAAACTAACTGATGAAGGGAACATTTCTTGTTAACAATCAGACAACTGCATCAAAATGTTTGTAATAAAATTAGAATAACCATTACGGTTGCAAAACATCCGGACTGAATAAATACTTCAGTAGTGTATGGTATATTATATTAAAGGACAGCTGATTCAATTTTTCATTTATGTATATCAAATGATTTCAAATCACAAGGAGGACGTGACTAATAGAAACCGAGATGCAGACATTTTAGGATACTTAAAGTCATTTATTAAGAAGACTCTCAGACCCATCGATTTATGTTTTTCAAACTTATAGTATATGTGTTCAAACAAACCAACACGTTTCAACTAACATAATATAGTTTCAACAGAATAGAGCACCACTAAATTACCAAATCAATGTTTGGCACTACTTCGACGTACTACTTCCAAATCGACGGATAAGGAAACGGGAATCGCTAGAATAACCAGTACCTGATTTTCAAGTAGACTTCTTATAGGAATTAGTAAAAAATATATTATATAACAACTAACACACATGCGATCTAACTGACTTAAACGAAAGAATGACGGTTGCAATTAGATTAGTCACGCCTTAAATATTGAATTATATTAGAAGACATTTTATTTATAATTAGGGTGCTGTCAAGATATTCAAAGCATACAATGTGAACATCTGCTATATTGAGATTGACTTGTTTTTTTACATTATCAAGCACATAGTACTATTAGTTATAAATTTTTTGGTTTATTGTAGCAAATTTTGTTAATAAAATAAATTTAATTTTTATATTATATGTATATGTATATCTTACCATAAATTTAAAAGCAATAATATTTTTAAGTAGAATATAAAAAGACCTTTTAAATGCGGTACCACAAGCCCCTACTCTAAATTTAAAAACCTAGAAGTTGCTACTGTCACTTAAAAGGGGTTTTGACTTAGGGTTGAAATTTGTACTTTGTATGATGCCATTTCAAAATCTAAAATGAACTTATTTCGAGATTTTTGATAAATATGCAGGTTAATTAAAAACTGAATTTATTCGATTTTTCTGTCTCACACTATTTGCAACTGTTTCAAAAACTTTATTTTGATGATATTTTTTGATATTTATGAAAATGGAAGATAGATAAAAAAAACAATAAGATTAATTAACTTTAAGCTATTTTGTATGTATCATTTTAGACTGATATTTTATATATACATTCAAAAGTATAATTATAGCATCACTTCACATTTTATACACAATGTATTGTCACATAGTTAACTTAAAATCCATGATTATGAATAAAGTCAAGTCAATTTCCACTTTAAATATTGTTTTTATTATTACTTATTTTTATTGTTTCACATTTATTATATTAATTTTTGTTGTTACCTAAGTATGCTCAAGAACATAACTATGGCACCACTTGAATTATGCCCTTATCTGAATTCTCTCTTGCGAAAGTTAGTTTAAAGAATTACTACTAAATTGTAAACGTAATTTGAAACAGTAATGATAGCCTAACATTGCAGTTTTTCTTATTTTTTGCCCAAAACTGAGAAAAATAAAATGATGGTATACATAAATACGATCTTGATTGTAGAAAAAAAACCGAACCGTGTCGAATAAAATTCAAAAATTCCATTGTCCTATGATCTCAACATTTCATTAAAAATGTAGATTGACAGATAGTAAATAATGCATATGTATATAAATATTTTTAGTTAAACAAGACAAATGCTTTAAGAACTAATAATTTTGTTGTTAACATTTGAAAACCACAAGGGAAAAAGGAGGAATGTCACAAAACAAAAATTGAGTTACGGGCGCCATTTATTAGAAAAATTGTAAAATTTTATTATAAATACTTTTCCAGGAACGTAATACGACACAATCCGCTAATATCTACGTCTAAAAAAACAGACACATAGAAAAAATAAGGAACATCGTTGTTTTAGAATCGATTTTTCTCGTTTCTGATAATTAGTGACATTCCCCCTTTTTCCCCTGTGGTCTTCATTTGTTGCAATATATCGTCGATACAATGTCAAAGTCACGAATGTCAAAATTTTCAGTTTTGAGAAAATGAACGTTGAATATTCCCATTCGTCACGAGAGTAATATAACATGTATTTATAATATTATACTAATTGGGTACGTTATACTCGAAATACACATTCGTGGCTTTGTCATTGAAAGCTTTGAAAGTTTTTACGTCCACTAGTACACTTAGGTGAAAGAAGCCAAATTTGCACACACTGTGACTTTGGCATTGTACCGACGATATTTTGCCGCTTGTGTTTTAGTTAGTTTGATATTTTAGATTTGGATGTTGAATGCAACTAGTTTGAAAAAATCAGTTTTTAATCAAAAAATGTAGTTTGATAGTGCACATATTTATACTATTGGAACTTAAAATACATGTTGATATGATATTCGAGTTAAAATGATATTTCATCATCGGAAAAGAAGGAAAAATATGTGTGGCCATCATAACACCAAACAAATTTCTTTGATACTTTGATTATTTCGTAGCCTCCCACAGAAACAAATTGGCCCATTACTAGTCAAAGGTATTTAGGAATTTCCCTCGAATACTATTCTATCCGACCGCGCACCATAAGTCAAAATAATTACTCAATTAATTATCAGCTAGTTCCCTGCATCTGACGCTTTTAAAATTTAATTACTGGATCGTCCAAACAATTTTTTACGACTACCTCTCTCCCAATTTTTTTGAATACGTATGTTGAGAACAGCGGCCACCACCACCAATTTGTCTCTATAAAAAATACGTAGTTTCCTTTAACCATAAATTATCCCCCCAAAAATCGTAAAACGGCTTAAGACCCTACCCCGGTTGTTGTTTTTTCTTTATTTCTTTTTTCTTTTATTTCCATCCCAATCCCGAAAGGGGACCGTGTAATCCGTCCGTGAGTGCGCACGTGAACGAGCCGGCGCCTAATTCGTCCTGACAACTTTATCCGGGATCGAAATGGGCCCTTTTCTCTCTATCACACTGCACTCTCGAGAGTCGAGTAAAACGACCCCTAACATATTTTATTTTTAGATAAAACGTAAAACGTACCTGCGATAGTATTTAAAAACATCAAATACTCGAAATTGGAAATCTCCCTGCGTTGCCATTTTTGCGTCATGTTAGAGTTACGCATCAGCTGTCTGGGAGACATCATGCTGGCTTTTCTGGTTTGTGGAATTCCATATTTGATTCCCACTCCAACTCTGGGCAGCGCCTTTATCACTTTTCTTACCGTGTTTTGATCAGGAAAAGCAAACATTATTGAAGCTAAAAATTTAAATAAATAAACTTGTGTATATATATGTTGAAGGCGATGAATCAAATCAGTCATTTAGTCAGAGACCTAGCAATTTGGTGAAATACCAGTTAACGGAAAAAATGTGGGTTATTTTATTATTTAACCTAAGAAAAATGTCTAATTGTACTTTAATTCAATCGCCTTAAATAAGACAAGACTAGGTAATGTCAGGTCTTGTGTTACAAGAACAAAGAAAGACAAAAAAAGAGCCCTAGTGGATTTTTTTGTAAACAAATCTAAGTTTTCCTTATCTATTTCAATGAATGCTTAAAAAAATATTTCATTATGTTGTTTGGCATGATATAGTACAAGCGGATAGTACTGGAGTTTATTTATCGACAAAAGTTTTTTTTTGTTGTTTGGTCATTTACCGGTATTAAACTACTAAATGATTGATTTGGCTGATTACCTGCAATAATTCAGTCATTAGATTGATTTTTTAATTTTAATAAATACTTATGATAAGAATTTTAAATAGAAATTTNTTTCTGTCTCACACTATTTGCAACTGTTTCAAAAACTTTATTTTGATGATATTTTTTGATATTTATGAAAATGGAAGATAGATAAAAAAAACAATAAGATTAATTAACTTTAAGCTATTTTGTATGTATCATTTTAGACTGATATTTTATATATACATTCAAAAGTATAATTATAGCATCACTTCACATTTTATACACAATGTATTGTCACATAGTTAACTTAAAATCCATGATTATGAATAAAGTCAAGTCAATTTCCACTTTAAATATTGTTTTTATTATTACTTATTTTTATTGTTTCACATTTATTATATTAATTTTTGTTGTTACCTAAGTATGCTCAAGAACATAACTATGGCACCACTTGAATTATGCCCTTATCTGAATTCTCTCTTGCGAAAGTTAGTTTAAAGAATTACTACTAAATTGTAAACGTAATTTGAAACAGTAATGATAGCCTAACATTGCAGTTTTTCTTATTTTTTGCCCAAAACTGAGAAAAAATAAAATGATGGTATACATAAATACGATCTTGATTGTAGAAAAAAAACCGAACCGTGTCGAATAAAATTCAAAAATTCCATTGTCCTATGATCTCAACATTTCATTAAAAATGTAGATTGACAGATAGTAAATAATGCATATGTATATAAATATTTTTAGTTAAACAAGACAAATGCTTTAAGAACTAATAATTTTGTTGTTAACATTTGAAAACCACAAGGGAAAAAGGAGGAATGTCACAAAACAAAAATTGAGTTACGGGCGCCATTTATTAGAAAAATTGTAAAATTTTATTATAAATACTTTTCCAGGAACGTAATACGACACAATCCGCTAATATCTACGTCTAAAAAAACAGACACATAGAAAAAATAAGGAACATCGTTGTTTTAGAATCGATTTTTCTCGTTTCTGATAATTAGTGACATTCCCCCTTTTTCCCCTGTGGTCTTCATTTGTTGCAATATATCGTCGATACAATGTCAAAGTCACGAATGTCAAAATTTTCAGTTTTGAGAAAATGAACGTTGAATATTCCCATTCGTCACGAGAGTAATATAACATGTATTTATAATATTATACTAATTGGGTACGTTATACTCGAAATACACATTCGTGGCTTTGTCATTGAAAGCTTTGAAAGTTTTTACGTCCACTAGTACACTTAGGTGAAAGAAGCCAAATTTGCACACACTGTGACTTTGGCATTGTACCGACGATATTTTGCCGCTTGTGTTTTAGTTAGTTTGATATTTTAGATTTGGATGTTGAATGCAACTAGTTTGAAAAAATCAGTTTTTAATCAAAAAATGTAGTTTGATAGTGCACATATTTATACTATTGGAACTTAAAATACATGTTGATATGATATTCGAGTTAAAATGATATTTCATCATCGGAAAAGAAGGAAAAATATGTGTGGCCATCATAACACCAAACAAATTTCTTTGATACTTTGATTATTTCGTAGCCTCCCACAGAAACAAATTGGCCCATTACTAGTCAAAGGTATTTAGGAATTTCCCTCGAATACTATTCTATCCGACCGCGCACCATAAGTCAAAATAATTACTCAATTAATTATCAGCTAGTTCCCTGCATCTGACGCTTTTAAAATTTAATTACTGGATCGTCCAAACAATTTTTTACGACTACCTCTCTCCCAATTTTTTTGAATACGTATGTTGAGAACAGCGGCCACCACCACCAATTTGTCTCTATAAAAAATACGTAGTTTCCTTTAACCATAAATTATCCCCCCAAAAATCGTAAAACGGCTTAAGACCCTACCCCGGTTGTTGTTTTTTCTTTATTTCTTTTTTCTTTTATTTCCATCCCAATCCCGAAAGGGGACCGTGTAATCCGTCCGTGAGTGCGCACGTGAACGAGCCGGCGCCTAATTCGTCCTGACAACTTTATCCGGGATCGAAATGGGCCCTTTTCTCTCTATCACACTGCACTCTCGAGAGTCGAGTAAAACGACCCCTAACATATTTTATTTTTAGATAAAACGTAAAACGTACCTGCGATAGTATTTAAAAACATCAAATACTCGAAATTGGAAATCTCCCTGCGTTGCCATTTTTGCGTCATGTTAGAGTTACGCATCAGCTGTCTGGGAGACATCATGCTGGCTTTTCTGGTTTGTGGAATTCCATATTTGATTCCCACTCCAACTCTGGGCAGCGCCTTTATCACTTTTCTTACCGTGTTTTGATCAGGAAAAGCAAACATTATTGAAGCTAAAAATTTAAATAAATAAACTTGTGTATATATATGTTGAAGGCGATGAATCAAATCAGTCATTTAGTCAGAGACCTAGCAATTTGGTGAAATACCAGTTAACGGAAAAAATGTGGGTTATTTTATTATTTAACCTAAGAAAAATGTCTAATTGTACTTTAATTCAATCGCCTTAAATAAGACAAGACTAGGTAATGTCAGGTCTTGTGTTACAAGAACAAAGAAAGACAAAAAAAGAGCCCTAGTGGATTTTTTTGTAAACAAATCTAAGTTTTCCTTATCTATTTCAATGAATGCTTAAAAAAATATTTCATTATGTTGTTTGGCATGATATAGTACAAGCGGATAGTACTGGAGTTTATTTATCGACAAAAGTTTTTTTTTGTTGTTTGGTCATTTACCGGTATTAAACTACTAAATGATTGATTTGGCTGATTACCTGCAATAATTCAGTCATTAGATTGATTTTTTAATTTTAATAAATACTTATGATAAGAATTTTAAATAGAAATTTATAAAAATCTTTTAAATATAATATGCTATGCGGCAACGTAATAATTTGAGAGCCTTATGTGATACATTTATAGATTTAATATACAATTTTTAGAGAAAATCTGTGTATATTTATATTTAAATAACCATTTATCTTTTATTATTGTATTGATATAGTGATTTATTAGCTCGCTATGAAACTGTGAGTGTTGAGATAATTTAACAAAAAAACTTCATATAAACATATGTCCGATTTTAATTATATAAGCAGTTAGAAAGAAAAATCAAGTAATTATTTATTACTAAAAACCTCATAAATGAAACGGTTAAAAGTATAAACATCATAGTAGTTGCTCAAAATGTCCTAAGAAAAAAAAAAGAATAAATAATTAAAAATAATAATAGAAAGAGATAATTGAAATCGGACATATATGAAATTTTTTTCTTAAAATTATCTCAACTTTCATGTCTCACAGTTTCGTGGTGAGCTAATAAATCACCCTATATAAGTGGTTAATTTATAAAATATTCTATAACATACTTTATAATTTTTTATCTATAGCTGAACAGGGTTTTACGTGACATACTGTACAAATTTAAAGGCATATTCCTGAGTTTATTTTAAGCAAAAAAATGTCTTATAAACGAACGAATTCCACTCAATTTTTTTTTGCGCTATAATCCTGCAAATATACATAAATTTGAGTTTTTCCTTAACTTTAAACGCTTGTCATTCGGCAACCGTAAAGAATTAAACTCAAAACTTAACCATAAAAAACTTTTTCCTTAAAATTACCTCCAGAATATACCCATTAAGTTTATACAGTATAACACCCACCATGTTTTATAGATAATAGGAAAATTGTTTTTTGAATTATATGATAGTTAACAATCATTGTTGGTTACAATAGCAACCAACCTAAATAAAATTGATGATGGTATAAAAATAATTTTTATACCATCTTTTGATATTATTCTACATACATATTAGCAGTTTAATGTTTTAAACAATTGTTTAAACATACAGAATAGATTAAAAAGACTTACTTCTACTGGCTAAGAAAATTTCAATAGCGTTATTCTGAAGCAAGTATCTCCTTGAAAATATTGCTCGCACCTCCGAAAAATACCATTTCCCATGCAAATGGTCGCAGTACTTCAAGACCTGTAACAAAAATAAACTTATTGGTGCAAACAGTCCATTTCTTGATATAAAGAGGGCTCGTGTTTCTGTCACATTACGTGCTCTCATACCATCAATGCATTGTCCACCTTTCAAAGTGGGCTCTTTTATTCTCAAGCCCCATGTTGCTCTTTTTCTTCTTTATCATAATACTACCCATATAGATTACTTTTAACAGCCAACAACATTCGTTTTGGCCAAATCACACATGAAAAGAGAACCATTATATGAAAGAGGATTTTTAGATGTTCTCCCGAGTGCGAACACGGTTTTTATGTAGGAAAGCGACAGTTTAAAACACTTTCTAATATTAGATTAAGCGTCTCGAAGTGTCTCAGTAATAGCGTTTCTTGTAAGAACATAATTTTAAATTTTAAGCTGACATTGAAGGATGATTATTGATAGTTGTTTAAGTGATTCTTTGAGTTTGCTGACTTACAAATTTCATACTTTTGGCAAATGTTGTAAGTACCATCGATTTCCTTATGGTTTAAGCCCTAAGTTGGACATACCCTATATGTATAAATACAACAAAGTACTCCAACTATAATAGGAAGCAATAGTACAAATTATATAGTAAAAAAATAAATCAGTAAAATTTCGAAAAATAAATCTTAAAAGTACTTTTTCGAGTCTTTGTTCAACTTTCCAAGCCTGTAAGATAACTTGTAAATGGCTCTTGACTGAATAAATTTTTGACAATTGCAATGAAAAAAGGAAATTTCGTTAAAAAATATATTTTTCCGTCTTGTTTCTAATTTATGCAAAAGGCAATTAATTAAATGTGTGTAAAAAATTCCAGTTCTATTTTTAACATAGAGCGTGTCTCTAAGGCGCGTACCTATTTGAAGATTAAATTTAAGATTTCTTATTAATTTTCCCTATTATTTTTTAAATATTTTCCTGAAGCATTCGGTTATAAATTTATTTATAACGATATTCTTATTTTCAAAGCTCTTTATTGTAAAATTCTGATTCTAAACTAGTTCTTCTTTTTAAATTATTTGGAATATCCAAATAAGGCCTAACTTTCTTATATAAGTTTACCATTATTGTACCCATTTTATAAAAGTCAAATTAGTTTTTATTAAAAAACAATTTTGTAAATAACAAATTATTGACTACATTATTAATATGAGACGAATTTAAAAAAGTATTACATATAGACAATAGACATACATAAATACATGAGTAGTTTTTTGGTTGTTAGCACACAAATCAATGTTGACAAAAATAGATAGGTTCTGCACATAAACTTGTAATAAAGTGTAACGCAATATAAATATCGGTTAATAGACTTTAATAAACTTTTGAATCAGAAGAATTATTGTAGAAAAATATTTTTTTCTTTTGCGTTTTATGATCTTTAAGGAATTCAAATAAAGGATGATTCAATTACTAAAATAAGAGAAGATGTGTTTTAGGATTTTAAAATAAAATATAGGCAACAATATAATAATAGATATGAAATATATGAAGTGAAAATGAAATATGTGAAATATGAAATATATGTATATGAAATATATGAAATATAAATATAAAATAATAATAGATATGAAAACCATTCTACACAGTGGGCCAAAAAAAACGGTACAAATTTTGTGCGCTTATAACTTCGCAAGTTATTAATATTTTTAAATATTGAATATATCAGTGTCTATCTATGTTTATAGGTAAGATCAAGCCCTTTTGCTTTAGAGTGTTACCACTAACTTAACAGATTTGCGTCATAATATGAAGACATGAAAAAAATGTCGTTTCAAAAAAATTTATTATCAAGAAAAGTTAAAAAAAAAACAAATGCACAATTACAGGGTTACAAATACGGTTCAATATGCCCTCCATTTTTATCCATTTTTTTAAATTTTTTTGAAACGACGTTTTTTGCATGTCTTCATATTATGACGCAAATCTATTAAGTTAGTGGTAACACTCCAAAGCAAAAAGGCTTGATCTTACCTATAAACATAAGGCTTTCCACTGATATATTCAATATTTAAAAATATTAATAACTTGCGAAGTTATAAGCGCACAAAATTTGTACCGTTTTTTTGGCCCACTGTGTATTTTTGTAGATTGATTACAAAATGACATGGAACATTTAACGCCGTAAGAACGTTGCGAAATTACAAAATTTGCTATCAAAATCAATACACAAGGACAACGAGTCACTGTAAGTGGAATTTGTTATCGAACAATGTTAGGTAAACAATTATTTCTTCTCAATTGGTGATAACTATTATGAAAAAAAACATAATTGAAGGAGTTTAGAAGCAAAAGGGCACAAGCGCAAAAATATAAAAGTGGTGATATTCAATGTTAAAGCTTTTCACTTTATAGTAAAATCCAGATAACAATTTGCAGTTCTGGTTTATTTAGCAATTTGCATGTGGAATTCTCATCATTTTTGTTAGTATGGCAACATTTTATGAAAAATATATTCTTTTTTCTACCGTTTTACAGCTTTTATTTTTGACATTGTCAATTACATATAATTTTCTCCGATTAAAAGGTGTTGCTACATGTATCAAATTAATTTTTTATGCATACCACATAAAAACTTGAACTTTTGCTTGCTCAAATCTGCACATACCTCAATTTCATGAAAAAGTGCACTCTTTTGTTTATAACCCCTTCAAATGTAATAATATGCACTGAATAAAAAAAAAACATTTAATGTCGTGGAACACCTTTTGTGTTTTATTTCCTTGTAAAATGCTAATGCAGTAATTAACACTTACAATCATTTTTCTTCTTACGTAGGGTATAATTTTTATTTTCGATATTATATTTTTTAAATGTTGACAAATTTATGTTGCATTGCAATCTTTTTACTTTTCAGTAATAAAAGCATATCACTGTGACTAATATTAGATATATTTACGAATTATATACAGTGAATCGTATTAAAGACATTGTAACTTAGTTTGATGACTTTGCGAATGAAAAATTGTTCTTAAACAATAGATCCAAAGGACCGTGTATATGAAACAAATCACGTTAGAATATTAGAAGGGGGACGGTAAATCGAATTAAATAGAGAAAGTCCGTCGATAAACAAAATTACTGTCAAGTAAATGGGCGCATTAGGGCTGTTGTCGTTGCGAGAGAACAACGGCCTTAATCGAATTAACATCGATTATACACCACCCACCCTGGTCTTATAAAACTAAACAGGAAATAATAATATGTCGACGGTAAGTGGCGGACGATGTTGTGGCGTATCCGTTTCGAATACATCCTGTCATTCGTGTCATATTTCACTCTCGTACGAGTATTACAGTACCAGAGGAGGTATGGTATTCCGACCATGATGGTAAGTAAGATGGTGTGTTTTTACGGTCGAATGAGCGCCCTCACACAGACGCATTAATAATCAGCTAAAATGCGAAATCGGACGCGAATTAAGATAATATGGACATGAGGATTGATGATGGCAGACGAGGCAACCTTGTTATTACTTTTCAACTTGGAGAATTTAATGAATTTTGCTTAGCGTTCCTTTCTCTTAACTTGGTAGAATTTATTCCGTTTCTTATAGAGTTTCGTAAATAACAGAGAGATGATTATCGTGTGGGTATATCTACCTGTTACAGACAGATGAGTTTCCTTGGAAAGAAAAAATACACGAAAATGTCAACAGCTTATCTGTTCATAATTCAAAACAACCGGACCCTTTTGCGCTGCAGTTTCCCACTCAGGTAATTAACTGTTTCCAAAAATCCAACATGTTTTGAATCAATATTCCCTATGCACAGTTGCAAGCCATAAATCTTGAACATACATATATATATATATATATATATATATATATATTTTAGGAATGTGTTGGATGAGGAAAGGAAATACATTTTACAATATTTATGACCCTTAAAATGGTTAAATTTTGCTTTAAACTCAAGTTTTAAGCTGTCAACGCCTCATAAGTGATCAAAATAAGGGTTAACTAAAAAACTTTAAACAATAAGATAGGGCGACAAAATGGCCGTGACACAAACGTTTTGGTGGAAAAAAGTGTCAAGGGGTGGAGTTAAGGTTCGTTTAAACACCTTTCATTGGAAAAAAGTTAGAATGTTTTGTATGGCACGCGATGTTGATGTTGTATTTATTTTCCCCTTTTTGAAACTATTTCTGGTATTTAACTCCATTGTTTTTTCTTCCATATCTAGATGTTCACTATTGAGTTCAATATGGGACTCTCTGCAACTCTATAATCGGCCACTAGAATAAACGAAATCTTTTTTTATATCGCTAAAGGATCATCCATCAGTCGGCCGGGTGACAATTCCTCGATTTCCAAGAGGAAAAAACAAAACCAATAACCTTTTTTGCGCGACCATCGTTTGTTTCGAACGGTTATCGAACAGCGCTCAGGTAGATTCACGTATAGCAGTGGCGGCGTCTTATTCAATTCAAATTTATTCATCATGAAAAACTCAGAAACTTAACTAACAAAAAAACCTGATATTAAATTTTCGATACTCCACCACTGACATCTTCCTCAGAACTGATAAGAAGGAATCCTAGTTTCAAGTAAGAAGAAACAAAAACAAAGGCCCATTCCTATCTCTTCATCTCGCTAATGTAATTAAAACGGACAAGAGACAATAACTGACTGGAGTTTTATTTATTATACCTGGACCGATAATTTTCTGGGCGTCAGTGAGCGACATTCTTAAGGACTTGCGACACCCAAAAGCCACATAAAAAGGGCCCAAGGAATCAATTTTAATCAATCATCATTAAAAACTCATGAAAGATGATGTTGAGAAAGGGGTTTTAATATTGACGCCAATAAAACTATTATAGTACAATTGACAACAAGAATTATCGTCGTGAGTACTCACAAATTTAGAATAATATATGCTATATCGTTACTTAAGCCGTGATACCTCGTTAGTCGATAAAATAGATAATGGGATTTTTAATGCCATTTTTTATCAGAAAAATTCAACGCATCGATTGAGAGACACTGCATACGTCCAAAAAAAAAATTTCGACTTACAAGATAACACAGCTTAAGCGACGTTATGTAGGTATATATTAGGTGTAATGAATTGCAGTAGCTAAACTTCAACATGGGTTAGAACTTTTGAAAATAAGAAAAAAATCATATAGACGTGGTCGTAAAATGCTTAACCTGAAACCCACATGATGTTAAAGCTTTCAACAAAAATAAAATTTCAGTATTCTTTCTATCCAGTTTCAAAATTGGTACAGATTATTAGTCCGTAGGGATTTGAATTTTGTGAAAATATCAATTCTCAAATGAATAGTAACAAAATTGTCGAGCTTGAATTACATTCAATAATGGTATGATCATGAACAAATAACTGTAATTAAAATAATCACTAATTATCTAAAACAAAACCTAACAGGTAGTCGGTTAAAAGACATCAAAACTTGTAAATATTTTCTCTTGAAAATTCACTGTTTGATTATGATTAAGTATAAGCCAGGAATTTTATCCTGCAACGTACCTACCTAAATTTACGTATTAAAAGATTAACTAATTGAATCAATTTTTTTGTCCGAGACTGCACGTAAATTCACTTTCAAGATTCTTCAATGATGATGATAAATGTTTTCTGCATTCTTCAAGAATTCGGTAAGTGAAAATAAATTACCTTAACTCTTTCGTTCATGAATTTTTAATTTTACAAATAAAAAAATGAATTTTGCCACTTAATTTTAGTTGAATTTTTTGGAAATTTATGATAGCGAATTTTTAAACTTCTTGTAGTACGTGTAGTACCAGGGTGAACGAAAGGATTAATGAAAATAATAAAATAAAATAAAAATTTCAATAAAAATAGCCAGCAAGAAAAAATTGAAAAATACATAAAATTAAATATTAAAATTAATTTTAAACTTTTCATAAGATTTTCTACAAAAGGTAACAGAAACAGTTTATATTTTTCACAAGTATTTAGTCATTTTCATCATTTGCGATTAGATATTAACTAAATGTTTTTTGATTTTTTCACAAGCATAGGTGTTTGTGTTGACATTAATAACTGTGACTATTGAATTCTTGGCTCCAAAAAAAAACCACTACCAAAGACTATACAACAAGAGGGAAGAGCATTTACGAACTAAAGGTTACATTGTAATTCGTGCTCTATCGCAATATTTCCATTACCACTCGCCCCTGTAAATCAGCCCCTAATCGAGTTTACAGGACGTCGCGCCGCTGTTAAGCTTCCCAAATAATTCATAGAAGCGTCCGCTCAATTTTTCTGCTTTTTCTGTTATAAAATAAAGGGGACTCTAATGGACCTTTTGCACGAAAACCACTGTTGTATCCCGTTTCGTCCTCTTAGGCATGAGCGCATAAAAAATTATAAAATGTTTTGGTTATTTTTAAAGACAAATAAAATAAAGAAACGTTCCTCTTCTTCTTCGCATTCGGAGAGGTATAAAACAATGGGAACCAAGAGGGGTATAGAATATCAAGTGTTATCGAGGCATTCCGATCTGAACGGGGTCCACATAAACAAACTGTCACGGTGACACACGGTGAGACGTTTCGTATAAATTACGACCTCCTCCTTAAAATAATCACATAATATTCTATACCCTTAAATAAAACAGAAAAAACAACGATAGTTGCCATCGAGAATCTTAATTAAATTTATTACTTTATATACCGAGGACCTTCTAAAAAAATTACGAACTCTAATACTGTCCTTGTTCAGAATGTAGATACATTATCTAGTAAAAACGAAGAAAAAATATTCCTTTGGTAGAATTTTTAAAAATTAAGATTCATTTTGATAATAATTTATAAGATTGTTCATTGATAATTTAAACTGGTAAAACGCTCTTGAAATATTATAACTTTAAATTACGTAAACAAGTAAATAAATATAAAAATAATACATATATTAAACGTAGGTATATGTTCCGTTTTGGTATCAAGCGAAAAATAATATGAATAATACGTATACGTATACATATAATACATTTCAAGAAGTTGAAGATATCACAATCAAATGATGGTTTAATTAAATTTACAAGTGGTGCAAGTTATGAGTTCCCGTAATCATTAGGTGGCAAGATGTCTTAAGTAAAAAAAAGCAAAAAATAAAGAACAACCCAAAAAAACCGAACTAATATGGAGTATAGAATCATAATATTTAGTTCCATCGCAGGATATTTAAATTGGACTCTTTCATTTAGCCGATAAGCACCTCTCATATACGCATTTTGCTTGAATTGATTGTTAATTTCTAAATTCATTGAAAGAAACATTTGCCAAAAAACTTCTTTTAATTGCAGAATTCAGCCAAAACATTTTAATTTTTCACAGTGATATCGAGTCATATTCTTTAGCCCAAAATATGTATCGTTTTATGATATATATGTAGTACTTCTTACACGACAACAATTAAACAATCCAGGATTTGTTTCTGTTCATAGTTAGCATATAATGCCGAAAATGTTATACAAATAGTTCATGGTAAAGCAATTAACATAAAACATAACATTGTTAAGTAACAAAATCGTGAATTGGCATCAGTAAGAACATTCATGGGAACACCGTAGGAAGAAACAATATGAGAAATATCATAAAAAATGTGAATAAAATCGTCATTTAAATTGTGCGGATATAATCCTTGTTAGAATAAGACAACTGAAAAAACTTGATGACAAAAGAAAAATATTAAAAATTATTAAAAAAATGATATTTGCACGTATTTAATCAATTCTTTTGTTTAGTGTTTTTTTTTTTTTTTGATAAAGCAAAACTTTTTCTCACACGAACGCAAACGAGATGTATGCTTTCTTGAGTCGAAAGCCATTGACAATAATCGTATATTTTGAACAAAGTTATTTATTTCAACAACTACACACAACCTATACTTTTGAAGTGTATACAAGAACTAACCGTGGCAGAATTATTAGGACTTAAAGGAAGAACATCTGAATAACTGTTAAAAGGTAGGTAAACCGGCAAAAACTGTTTCAACATTAAACGCAAAGTTGACTTAAATTTAGTCAAGATCTGACTGATATTCAAAATTAGTTCAAATAATGTTAAATGCATTCAGGCTATTATCAAAATCGAAATGACGGTGCAACATAATAATATGATACAATTTTCTTTTCAGCCAATTAATTTGATTTGCGATTATATCGTATATTTTTAATTTTTTATAAAATTTGTAATTTATATTGTTTAGAATAAAATACCAATATCCGTTTATATCATGAATTGTCTAATTACTTACACAAGACATTTTCTTTTGTGCGAATGATGTCCATAAATTTGAAATAAGCCAAACGATATGATTTTGGACATGCATATAATAATAAAGATTACCATAAAAATTATATATAAATTATATTAAAATAACCATTTATACATATATTTCAAATTTATTAAAACACCAAAAAAAAACTAAACCAGTGTTCCAATTTCATTCAATTCTATATTGGCAATCTTATTATCGGAGGTAAATTACTAAAATGTTTACAATAAACAATAAAAAATATCCAAAAACAAACGAACCTCTATAAATTTATAGCATAAATTTCCAATTTTGGTTTCCCATGAAAAAATTTATTTTTTCTACAGACACCTTGTTTCAATCTGTCGTCTTCTGCGTGGTTTCCACGTATTCAGAAAACATAAGCAACAAATATTCTTCTTTTATTGATTCATATCTTCAGGTAGAAACATCCAAGATCTCGAAAGATATTCACGACCTTTTTCCTCTTATTCTTCTTTGTCGCCATAAACCCGATTTTATACATTTTTGCCAATTAGCGTCACGACTTCTGGGCAGCCCCAAAAACGACCCTATTAAATTTAATTTACTTAAACTTGTTATTCCCTTATCTCATCAATTTCTGATCATTTGCAAAATTAAAATGAAAACATTGAACCGATCTCTTACCCGCAGCAAAATTTTTCAGAATCATTTTCGAATTTACTTTAATCTCTTGCCTGGTGGCAGCAATGGCTTACAGAAGAAGAAAGAGAGTGTTTAAAATTTATTAAGGCATTTACCCGGTACATGCTCGACGAATTATCGATGAATTATCTCGACGATGCCACCTGGATGCACCTTTTGGCGGCCCACATTAAGCACCATTTGCTTCCCCTCAAAACTTACTTAGGTTTATTTTTAAAACTTCCTCTTTAGGAAACACATTACTATTTCAATGAAATCTCATTTTCTCGCACACATACAGACGAATTCGGAAAAACCCATTAAATCTCGGCCTGTTTCTGAACCAGAGAGAAGAAAAGGGAAGAACACCCTCCCTCGGTAGTAGATTCATCGACCACACAGGAGAACAATTTGTCATTAATGTGCGATTTATTTCGCTTCGACCAACAAGAGTCCCGAAGAAAATAAGAGGAAGACGGGCGTAATGATCAACAATAACTTAGAATATTATTACTCAGAGACACGAGAACTGATCGTTACAAGAACGCAATGGAAATTCAAATGGCTTTGATGACAGTAGTTTCTCTTGGATAATGGAACAACTCTTAAACAAACAACTGCCTGTTATGTTACAAAAGCATATTTATATTATGGCAAAGAGATCGGCTTTTTGTGTGTCAGGATTATTTTTCTACAATATAAATATATTGTGAAGGGTCGAATCATATTTCCTCGTTTAATAATCGGTGGAGAGAACAATAGAGACTCCCTTTCGAAATATGACACAAAAATTTCAAATTACTTTCAGTCTATATGCGTTAGTCCGTTTTCGTTTCAAATTACAGGAATAATTTATTTGTTTGTTAAGAATTTGAGATGCTCAAAACAAGAATTAGAACGATTTACTTTGGAGAGAATCTTTATGATACTTATGAGTAATTAATTTTCTTTATCCTTTTATTATTTTTTTTTTGATTGGTATGTACCTAAGTTACACCAGATCGCCTATTATTGAATTGCAGAAATAGGTTCAAAGTTGTTCAATCATTTCAATAATCATCCAATGTATATTTATTTAGAAATTGTTTGATGATTGTGTTAATGTTAAACTGCAGAGAATTCAAATTTGCCTTTAATAGTTTTTGTTTAGACTTTATACTATAGACAACGTCTCTTAAAAAAACAATTCTTGTGATTAATTAATATAAAAAAGTTAGTTAATTTAAAGGTGATAAGTATATACAGTGTCTGATATGTCGGTGAAAATTTTTAAGGGGTCATATGCGTAGTAATTTCAAATAGTATATAATATTTAGCTCAACATATCTATAAACAAAGTAATCATATTTTTCAGTTATTAACATTTTAATATTTTTTATTTTTTAGTATTTTTCTAAAAGTCTAACGATGAATTAACTTATTTATATTTATTATTATTATTCTATTACATTTTATACTCTATTATTATTTTATATAGTCACTTCGGATCTATATAATTACACAGAATATAATTCAAACCTATAAGTCAAAATATATCAAATTTACAAGAACATTAATTTTGGTCATTCTTTTTGTTTTAAAAAATACCATCAAATGCTATCATTTGCTTTTAAAAACTTCATTATCCTTTATTTTTCACTAGAATATTATTAAATTTTCAATTATAACTTTTAAAAATTTAAAACACTGCAATAGTTTTCGGAGAGTACTTAGGATCCCTTAAAATTAATTAAAATTCCTTAAAAATTGAAATCATAAAAAGATACCTATTTAATCCACAAAATATAATTGAAAGCCAAAAATAGAACAAATAAATAGTTGACATTTTGTATAGTAGTGCATTTTTTTTAAATCGATGAACTCAAAGTAAATTTAGCCATTTTAAAATCAGTGGTCGGCAAACTATAGCTATAAAGAGCCAATTTTATCATTAAAAATGCCGAGAGAAATATATAAAAGCCATATAAACATGTTTACAAACTATTGATTTTATTTTAAAACTATTATACAATATATTTATATTACAATTTCATTTGTTGTAATTGTCGCTAAAGATAAATGAACAAAATATCAAAGAATTGCACTCATATTCTCAAAGAGCCGTGGTTTGCCGACCCCTATTCTACAGGATTGGTTGGTACTAAATTAAGTAGGTAAATAATACATAACAATAATTACAGTAATATTCTTAAACATAATCAAAATCCAGTTGCTATGACATGATTTTCTAACGAATAAAATGCGAATATTTTGTTTATGTATGGAGAGCTAATGGTAGTGAATCTGAAGCTCGAAAACTATATCAGGAGCGATTTCTAGATCAAAGACCTAGAAGAAGATAACAAGGAAATGTTTATCATCGGGAACCTGGACTGGACATCAGTATGTAGGTAATATTGAAGAACAAGTTTTGGAAATATTTAACACTAATCTCACAAAAAGTTTCAGATGAGTAGCATGGGAACTAAATTTGTCTGCCTGGAAAATTTGGATCGTTCCTAGAATTGGGAAGAAACATTCTTTTCATTACACTTCAGTGCAGAATTTAGAAAGATAGATATTTTACGGACAAAATTTTATCAACGTAAAAATATTTTAAACATTTTTAAAAATCATGTTATGGACAGACCAATGAAAATTTACACAGGTGGGAATTTTCAACTGCCATAATTTGTATTTCTGGACAAATATTTATAAAAATTCCTACATGAAAAAACCATCCTGTTTTTAATATTAAATTTAGTGTAAACCTTTAGACAGGTATTATTGGCAAAACATTGGTTGCACCTCTTTTTTACAGAATAATTTCGAATAGTAGGAATACAATTATATTCCAGAACAATGGATACCTCACGCACTGTAGAGCAACAACAAGAGGATATTTTAATAGAATTTCTTTAATTGTTGGATAAACTGGTATGGTTCAATATTATGTTCAGCTAGGTCATCTAACTTAACGACCGTCGATTATTAATTATTCGGTAGAGTAAAACAATCAGTTTATAAATAAAAGAATAAACGAAGATTTTATTCAAACGAAGAGCAGCAACGTTTAATATTACGAATCAAAAGATAAAATGGACTCGAAATTGTATCTGAAACAGTGTTCCCCGTTTTGAACACCAAATATAAAACGATTGGTTGATTTAAAAAGGTAGAATTCTGCAGATATTCAAATTCCGAATCATTCCTAATTTTTCTTAATGTTTGGTGGAGTGACATTGTACATTAACCATTTTTACTTTTTTATTAATTGCATTTGTATTTGTTTTCGAATATTTTTACTGCAGGTTTTGTAATATATTTGTGAAGAATATACATGGTGTTTTCCAACTACGTGTAAAAAATTTAAGGCCGTATTCCTCGATTAATTTTAGATAGAAAACGTCTAATAAATATATGTTCGCAACCGCTTTGTTTTCAAAATAGAGGGTTTTGAAATGTACAAAAAAAAATCGTTTTTCTTGAATATTTCCAAAATGGCTTAAAGTGGGTGTTTGAATTTTAGCATGCGAATATGTAGTAAAAAGCCCAATATATACCGGCTCAGATTTCTTTGCCAGATGGGTTATATTGAAGAAAATAATTTTTTTGGTACATTTCGACACCTTGAATTTTGAAAACAAAGCGTTTGTGGGCATATGTTTATTAGACGTTTTCTATCTAAAATTAATTGAGGATTACTCCCGTAACTTTTTTACACGTAGTTAGAGAACACCCTATATATATTTGTAATATTTTGATTAAGAAAATATGATAAAATTACTAAAAGCAAACGACAGTATTTAATGGTACTTCGTAAAAGAAAATAAATGATCAAATTTAAAGTTCGTGTAAATTTGATACATTCTATTATTAGTTTATACAGTTAATTTGGGAAAATGCGTAATTACGCAGATAATAATTCAGATTTATAAGCTGATTTACCGCTGGAATGGTCCAGTTTATTTAGAAAAATAATGTTAAATAAAAAAAATATTAAAATACTAATAACTGAAAAACAAGAACACTTTGTATATAGATATCTTGAGCTAAATTTGATCAAAATTACTCTTTAAAAACTAGTTTATTATGCATATGACGCATTCGCTGCAACATATATGTATATAAATCAGAATCAAGCATGTTGGAGTCATACATACATATAAAAAGAATTTTCTTTCACAGTTTTTTGAAACAAAGCAAAGTACCTACTCCATTTATTATTTAAATGGTTTGATCTTGCAATACCTTTATAGTTGATGTAAAGTTGTTCTTAATTAAAATTGTGTTGATTTAAAAATAAACATTTTGAATTATAATGCTGTTACAGCAAATGAGCGATATATCGAGAAGGCGTCAAGCAGTTCAAGATGTCAGTGAATACTCAACTAAACATTAATCATTCATTTGTAATTTGAATTTTTACTTATAATTTTAATGTTTTCATCCTTTTTTCTAGACCAATTTAAAATATTGGATACAAGTAACATGCCTGTCTTAAAACTTACATACTCACAGAAATAATTTTTTATTTAAATTGCACAAGAGAGGAAATTTCAGACTTTTGTTGACAACATGAAAAATATTATAGATTACATGTGGCTAATATTACAAAGAATTAATAGTAAAGTTATAGTTGCAGCTCTTGATATATGATTCTATTATAACAAAATTGTGTAAACGTCACAGAACAACTATCACATACACATTTTCATTAAACTTAAAGCTATTGTATTCTCCATAATCTTATCTAAAAAAAAAGGCAGAAAATCATGAATTTTTGATACATGAACTGCTTCAGTCACATTAGGACTTGCAGGGTGTCTCCTAAGATACCAAAGTGTAAAGATGTCATGTTAATTTTAATACGTAAATATCACAGCTGTTTCAAAACTTTTTTGCATAAGATGTTGGAGAAATGATAGTGACCTTGGTACAATTGAAATATGTGGTTGTTATTGTTGTTGTCCGACCTTTGTTGCCGTGTACTGCTAGATAAATTACGGGCAAATATAGTAAATACTCAACTATTTTGTAATAGAACTTATTGCTTTTCCATATTTTTATAATACACGGAACTAGATATAAAATGAAAAGTTTGCATATTTCTTCCATGCTATGTATTAATCTAAATTCAAATTGCATAATTAGGAACCATGATGCTATGTATTTATTTTTAAAACATGCTTATCTCATGTCATTTTGAAATTCCTCAATTGACAATATATTTGTCTTTTTATTAAAATTCCATAAAATTTCAGTCTAAACTATGTAAAGTCTTATTTCTAAGGTCTTTAGTTTAAAACCCATCTTCTCAACAAAAAAAAACGATCTATTACCCATACTCAAGATCGAAAAAGAAGCTGAAAAGAGCCAAAGGCGACATTGTCACGTTGTTTGGCCGCACAACTTCTTAGCTATCTCTTTTTCTTCGGTTGCATTGACGGATTATCCCATTGAAACGTCTTCATTTCTTTTGATGCATTGAACCGGCTGCCCTTTCCCGTAAGATAACGATAAGTTTTATTTCCTTTTCTTCCTTTCTTTATTCAATGTTTTGTTTTCATAATACCAAACAGTATTTCTTAGTAAGCAAGTAAATTCCACTTCCATCTTAAACAATAATTTTCATTTTTTATTTTGTTCGTAAAAACTTCCATAATACAACTAAATTCTAAAAGACTAGGGCGGTTTCGAATACCAACTCTCCACTGACTTTAACTTGCGCAACTTGTCACGTGGGAGGAGCTTTAGTGCGTCGTTCTAACCCGCCTTGTTCTGAAAGCTCCACCTACCAAGTTTCGACGTTTTGGCCGTCCACCGACTTCTAGTCGATCCGCGTGTCAGCGACCATGTTGGTGCCCGCCGATATGCTGGCGGCTCAATCTAAGATGCTATATCAAATCAACAAATATTACGGGGAACGAGTACAAACTCGTATGGGCACTATCGCGAAAACTATTAGAGAAGTGTGCAAAGTGGTCCAAGACGTACTTAAAGAGGTTGAGGTTCAAGAACCCCGGTTCATATCTTCATTAACCGAGTGCAACGGACGATACGAGGGTCTGGAGGTGATCTCTCCTGTAGAATTCGAGGTAGTGTTGTATTTAAATCAGATGGGTGTATTTAATTTTGTGGACGATGGAACTTTGCCTGGATGTGCAGTTTTAAAATTGAGCGATGGACGGAAGAGATCTATGTCTTTATGGGTTGAGTTCATTACTGCCTCTGGGTATCTTTCAGCCAGAAAAATCAGATCCAGGTTCCAGACCCTAGTGGCACAAGCTTGCGACAAGTGTTCGTACCGAGATTCCGTAAAGATGATAGCAGACACTACAGAAGTTAAATTACGGATTAGGGAAAGGTATATTGTACAAATCACTCCAGCTTTTAAATGTTCGGGAGTTTGGCCAAGATCTGCAGCGCATTGGCCGTTGCCTCATATTCCTTGGCCTCATCCTAGTCTTGTAGCGGAAGTGAAAACTGAAGGATTCGACCTCTTAAGCAAGGAAAGCGTTTCAGCCCAAGGAAAACAATCGGCGATGGAGGGAGATGCTTGGGTCCTTTCATTTCTTGAAGCAGAAAATCGTTTATTGCAAGGCGGTTGCAGAAGACGATGTTTAAGTATCCTCAAAACTCTTAGAGATCGCCATTTAGACTTTCCAGGAAAACCAGTGACGAGTTATCATTTAAAGACCCTCCTTTTGTACGAATGCGAAAAACATCCTAGAGAAAGTGAATGGGATGAAGCCTGTATCGCAGATAGAATTAATGGGATTTATTTACAATTAATATCTTGTTTACAATGCAGACGCTGTCCGCATTATTTCATCCCAAATATGGATCTGTTTAAAGGAAAATCGCCGAGCGACCTGGAAAAAGCTGCTAAACAAGTTTGGAGATTAACAAGAGAACTATTGACGAATAGCAGATGCTTGGAAAAGTTGTAATTTTTCTTTTGACACTGTGTATATTGTCGTTGTAGAAGCACTTTAAATTATTCTTCTAAGGGCCAAATAGAAATGTACGGTGAAACTTTTGTGCCATTTAGTTACAAGCTAGGAGGCGTTATTTTGCTGTTAAGACTGATAAAAGCTTTTATTTTGATGATTTTTAAAGATGTTTTTTAAATTCATAGACTGAAAAGTAAGCTTTAAAAAATGTAACAAAATTTATATTTTTCGTGTAAGTTTAGTTGTTTTTTTGTTATGTTGTATAGTATGTGCAATTTATACTTAGTTTATTTGTATGTTATTATATATACATTATTATTATTTATATTTATAAAATGCATATGAAAATATCTAAACTGCATTTTATAATTTTCCCACCAAAATTTAAAGACCTTACGTATTTTATCTAGACTTTTCATAGAAAAGTTGCATTTAAAAATGTTATTCGTATTACTTTAAAAATATACGTAGATACATAGGTGCTTCCAATAAAATTAGATCAAGAAACAATGAAAAACCTATTAAAAGACTGCTATCCTTTTGAAAAGATGAAAAATTCTCATTCAATGGAATGATTCAATAACACATAAATTACTACCAAATTTAATATTTTCCCGTCAATAGTTCCGCCACATTATTTGGGATTGATTAAAAATTCATCATTATTAAATCTGTTTTCTCCTTAATAAATGATTTCCCCTGCTAAATAACATCATTAAACCGAATGAACCCTCAAGTCTCAAAGGTATTAACCTCGGAATAGCGCTGCGCAAAAGGGCCACGAAAAACATAACAATATATCCTAATCCGCGTCTGCTTTATCAACAGTGACAGCCGCCTGTCAGAATACAAGCCCGATAAAATAATAAGGAAGGGGCGAAACGAACTGGCATTGGTCGCCAGGGGTGGAGCTTTATGTTCAACCGACCTTCCCAATTCGCGCGTAGAGGGGACCGTCCTCTCTCTTTCACCTGGTGTTTCATATTGACGATCGTACTTAAACTCCTTCTCTTTTGGTGTCTGCAGTCTTCTTTCGACGGTTCGTTCTAGGTGCGCTTTTGCGGTTAGACTTCACTTATTTTACAGTGTTTGACTTAATAAGCTTAAAAAAAATTGTGTGGAATTCTATACAAATAACAATCATCACCGTGGCTCCAGCTGAAAGACGTAACTCCCAAAGCCCTCCAATCGCCAACATGCTCGTGCCACCCGACATGCTTGCGGCTCAATCCAAGATGGTCTATCAGCTTAATAAATACTATACGGAAAAAGTGCAAGCTCGTAAATTGACGACAGCTAAGACTATCCAAGAGGTGTGTCGCGTAGTGCAAGATGTCCTCAAGGAAGTGGAGGTTCAAGAACCGCGATTCATATCATCTTTAACGGATTATAATGGGAGATACGATGGCTTAGAGGTGATTTCTCCGACGGAATTTGAAGTAGTGATTTACCTCAATCAAATGGGTGTGTTGAATTTCGTAGATGACGGCACTTTACCTGGATGTGCTGTGTTGAAGCTAAGCGACGGAAGAAAACGTTCCATGTCCCTATGGGTTGAATTCATTACCGCTTCTGGATACCTTTCGGCTAGAAAAATGCGTTCGAGATTTCAAACCCTTGTGGCTCAAGCCTGCGATAAGTGTTCATACAGAGATTCTGTAAAAATGATTGCTGACACAACGGAAGTAAAACTACGGATCAGAGAGAGATTCATTGTACAAATCACGCCAGCTTTCAAATGTACAGGACTGTGGCCCAGGTCTGCTGCCCACTGGCCGTTACCTCAGATACCTTGGCCGCATCCTAATCTTGTTGTAGAAGTAAAAACTGAAGGCTTCGATTTATTAAGTAAAGAATGTATTGCTCTACAGGGTAAACAATCTGCAATGGAGGGTGATGCTTGGGTTCTCTCATTTCTCGAAGCAGAAAATCGTCTTTTGCAAGGCGGTTGTCGGAGACGGTGTTTAAGTATCCTGAAAACTTTGAGAGACCGCCACTTGGATCTGCAAGGAAATCCTGTAACGAGCTACCATATGAAGACCCTTCTTTTGTACGAATGCGAAAAACATCCCAGAGAAAGTGAGTGGGATGAGGCTTGTATAGCAGATAGAATAAACGGGATCTTTCTCCAGTTAATTTCCTGTTTACAATGTCGACGTTGCCCGCATTATTTTTTACCAAACCTGGATTTGTTTAAAGGAAAATCGCCTACTGCTCTGGAAATAGCGGCTAAACAAGTATGGAAACTGACCAGAGAAATGCTGACTAATTCCAGATGTTTTGACAAATTATGAGTGTTGTGATTGTAAATTTGGCCGATAAATTATTGACACTATGTAAATATAGTTCTTTTCTTGTGCGCTTTGTTATTTATTAACGGAAAAATTTTCGCAAACTTGACTGTGATTGTTTTTTGTTTTTTTAGTTTAAGGTTAGAAAACTTCGTTTATGATCTTGATTGATATATTTATCATGGAACCGAGCAGTTATTAAGGTATTTTTATACATTTATGTTATTATTATTATAATAAAATAAGCGATTTTATTATTATTGAAGAGGAAAACGTTGTTTCATTCTACACATCGGCTTAGTTAGAAATTTTAATGCACATGAAGGCCATAAATAAGTGCAAATTACCTTTCATTATGCAGTATCATTAAAAAAATCAATTTCAATTGCCGCCCCCACAATAAATATTTCTTTTTCAAAATGCCGCCCGGTTTCATCGGAGCATCCATTAAAGCAAAAACAAAAATAATACATGAAAATATACTCGGTACGATTCGGAGCACCATAATTCACTCCGGGGAATTATTTATTACAAGAGTGCTGTGCAAACAAAAGAGCGGCTATCCGACACAGGGAAATATTTAAAGAACAAAAGAGAATCGCCGACTAGCGCGAACAAGAATAACAAATTTTCCCCGCCAATGCATAATTCCCAATCTTTCATCGTCTATTAATTGGAGAGGCCTCCAAGACACACTCATATGAGCCCAGCTGTCTAAAGATCCCGCGGGCACGGCACTGTAAGATTAATGTTCACAAACTCTCATTAAAACGACTTAACGCTTAATTATTTGTTTTAGGACGATACGCTCATTTAAATATAATTTACGTGTAAGTATTTAAGAGACTCACATAGGCGGCCCAATGGCATTAAAAGAAAAAAGAGAAACAATTGACATTTTGAGAAAATTAATATTATGCCCCGATGGCTCCATTGATCGTTATCTTTGAGTACCCGATGGGATGGTGATCTTTTTCTCTTGATGGTTGGTAATGCGGCTTCTGTGCAGTGGCGTGTGTGTGAGTTGTATTGAAGGTGGCGCCCACCCCCCGTCGTTTCAGACCTGCCCTTGAACCCCCTGTCGGAGTTGACGTGCGTACGATCGGCCAACAAGGGGGGGTCCGGTAAAACAACGACCCCCAATGCGCGGGACACCGCTGATCTTCGATAATCGATTCGGATTAAATTAGGGAAAAATTCAAAAACGAATATTTAAATCGTAATTAAATCGTTGAAAAAATTGACGTTTTTATGTGCTGGAAGAATATAGACTAGAATTTGATATTTAGTTAATTAAAATCGCATTTGAAATGCACATCTCATAATGTGTTTAACAATAGAATGGATGAAAATTAAAAAAAAATGTTAGGAAATATCTGGAACTATAAAATGTGTTAAATTGGTTCAAGATGTGATATAGTTATTTGACTTGGGAACGGCCAGAATAAGTGTTTAAACAGAAAATTGTACGAAATCCAGATGTGATGTTGGGAAAAAAATTAGTTGATGTTTTTATAAGATAAGCTATCAAAACCTTTCCATTTCTACTGGAAATTTTCCCAAACAGACTTGCTGAAAGATTATCTAATAAATTTAATTTATTTTCCTAATTATGCCTAATTTTCTGAACCTCATGTGCTAAGCAAGAACATTAACTATCATTACCAACATGACATTTTCAATGCAATATTTATAATGGAATTATTACAGCTAAATAAATCTTTGAAATGAGTTAGGAAATTCACATTTATTATTAATTCATGAATGGAGTATTTTTATTTTCAAATACATATGTATGGAGGCGAAAACCAACGTTGTTCAATTACACTACGCAACAATAAAAAAGTTTCGGGCTCAAAAATAGTTTATTCTTATGTATTTTCATCTGCTAAATTCAAAAATCATCATAAAAATAACCGATTAGCTCTTGGTTTAGAGATACAGAGACACGCGTTTTTTTTAGGGTCTACATTTTCAGGTTGGGTTAAATTTTAGTTTTCGGGGCGAGCTGATATAACACAACTTTTTTTAGCTGCTTGTAAGTAATAAACTTAAACGAGAATGCTATATTGATTGACAACGATGGAAAATCTAAAAAAAAAATAGAAAGTTTTGTTTTATTATTGTTTTGAAAAATTTTGGAATGCGCATTAGTTTTATTTTTGGTCCTCGCGTTACTTATGTTAATTTTTAGTTTTTCATTTTCGAATTATTGCCTGGAAAAAACACATTCATATGGATTTTATTGCAATCAGTTCAGAATTTTTCTAAGCTAAAAGAAAACGATCTCATCCAGTCACCACATGATTTTTTTAAATTTAGAGTTAATAAAAATTGTTCTGTTATATTCCTTTTTCTCATCCTAAAATTAGTAAGATTTGACATAAAAAGTAAAGAAAATATCCAAAACATGTTTTTTTGTTGGATACTTATACATTGAATATAATTTTTTCAAAATAATGTTAGAGATTTATAATTTTAATTTTAATTAATCATAAAAAGCTCTTAGTAATATGGTCGTTTCAAAAGCAAAATGGACATAAAATAGTCTGGTTCTGAGACAACAAAATGATAATTGCCATTTTATTTATTTTTAGAAACTCTACCCTTCATACAAATTAAAAAAAAGGAACATTAATACATTATCCTTTTTTCCTCCTGGAGGTATGGGTTTTCTTGAGAATAGAGACCTTATATTAAAAATGTGTAAAATAAAAGTATTTATTTTCTTAAGTTTATTGCTTATACTTAGGCACATTTAAAGATTATTATTTAGATATGATTAAGGGATGTATCCAATATTTCCGTATTTGCTATTTCAAAATTCTCATACAATTTGAACTGGTTATTAAAATAAAACTATCCCTTGACTTGCTCGATACTTGGTTTACAAGATTGCATTTACATACAGGGTGTTTTGATTTGTTTCCGCTAACTGAAACGGGTGGTAGATCTCATCATTTTAAGAATTTAAAATTCATATGAATATAGGTCGGATATGCATTGATGGCAAATTTGAAGGGTGTTAAAATTTAAGAAAAAATTAGGTTTTTTTTATTGAGCTTGATTTACTGCAAATATAACTTTCAAATTTTATACGCGTATTAGGTATTAGAAGCTGCTTAATATGAGACTAAATTTTCTCCAATTACTCTGCAGAGTGTTGCATTTTTCGAGGTCTTGATTCATAAACACTTTAAGAAAAATTTGTCCGTACGCCACTGGTAAATTTTTATATTTTTTGAACTTTTCCAATCTATTTATTACCTAAATTTTGTCTCCTTTGAGTTTTGACCAAATTCTGTTCAGTTTCCTCCTAATTTAATTAATTTATAAATTCAGTCAAATTAGATTACCAATAGGCAGACAGTACAGAAAGATAGGCTTTCCTATATAATCCTGTAACTCCGCTATTGATCGAGATAAGACCCATGTTCATATGAACTTTTTTGCTTAAAATGATGAGATCTATGACCCATTTCAGTTTGTCGGAAACAAATCAGAACACCCTGTATGTAGATACTTTCAATATTTTTAACTTTTATTTTGATACTTTTCTATTATTTAGAAATTAAATTAGGGAACTTTTTAAATTCTTTATTTTATGTTTGGAAATGTGGATCTCATTCTACACGGTTTGCATATATTTTACACCCAATTTCTAATTCGATGTTCCGTAAAATCCAAATCGATTTTAATGAGTAAGTCTTCGAATCAATTTGAAATCAACTTTGAATATAAACGGTAAAACGCAAAAAAGAATTAGTGAATTACGTTACAATCCAAGAAAGAAGACAATGATTCCAACAATGGGAGTGGGATTTACTGTCTGAACAAAGCGACTATTATCAAATGAGTTCTATTTATGGTACTGAACTTGATTGGAAGTTGATTTTTTTAATAATTGAAGTGCAGGACGAAATCAGCAAACTTTACTATCGCTGCCAAAATCATTGTGCTGCTCTTTGCCACATATAATAGACTACTATACACTAATATAGAAATGAATGATCGATTTTTTATTTTTTTATTAGTGAGCAAACCGGGGCTGTTTGTGACACACTGTAAAATTTCTCACGCGTGCAATTCAAATTAACGGTCAGCTCATCATTTTTAATATTTGTTTTAGAGAGATTTTAGTAATATTGAAAATGGTACATATCAAAAAAAAAGTTAATCTTTAAAATTAATCATAAAATATATAAAAATATGTAAAAATTTATAAGTACATATAAGTATTCTTTCGTAAAAAACCTCTATATACATTGCTTACAACGGTAGGCAAAATCTCTTTCAAAATTAAAAGTTTTGAAAATTTTAATTTCGATGTCAAACCAGCATGAAACAAAGGATTCCTAAAAGTCATAAAAACACATTTCAAACACCCGCTTAAGTGAATTTCCACAGCTTGTTCGATTGATTGCTTGATTGTCAACGTATTTATTTTTAAGAAACAGATGTCACATTGGACATAAAGACAAATGTAACTCTGGTTGCCTGCATTTCTAGTATTGTGTGTCCGAAAGACCCTTTCGTTCTACGCCTCATTAGCAATTTATTGAAACTGATATGCGGGTCGAGGTGATGTGCAAGGTGTCGATAATTAATATCCAATAACCTAATTATACGAAATGTTTTGACGGTTTTTCTACCCATATCCACTAATATTCGTTTAATTAAAGCAGCAAACTAACCAAAATGATAATGTCACAACATTTGCCTATATAATTGTGGTGAAATCCAATTAAACGTACCTGCATAAAGTTCCCGGAAGAAAAACGACTTTCGTTGGGCTATTACAAAAATAAAGCACATGAACAAGAGTAATTTATTGACAGTAACGAAGGATAAATAATGGTCGTCTGTCCTGACGTTCTCTAAGCTTTAACCTTGATTTCCCGAGAGACCTGCAGGAGGATATACTTCGAAAACATGCTCTTTTGCGCCTCTCTCATGCTCATTTAAGTATCGACTTTAAACAAGAAAAAAGCCCTTATTATATAAGAGTAATTTTAGAAAACGCTTTTAACTTTTCGGCTCCAGTGTTGCGGCTCTTTTTAACAGAGAGTTCCACTTAGAAAACCACTTTGAGGGCACTTTAGCTTTTCTCAAGTAACCGGAAAGCGATAACCACCAACACCACACCTGATCCTCGATTTAAAAGGCCTCCTTAAGTAGTTAATTATAATTTTATGTTACCTTTGGCGACGGTAACAAGTTTCTTTAATTCTTTATTATGTCCTTGAAACAATTAATACTTTTTTATAAGGTTTATTAAAAATTAGAATTTAATTTTTTGAAACTTGTGTGATCGTAATTTGAAAATAAAAACATAAGAGATATACAAGTTATTAATTGAGGCGCTTAGAAGCAAAGGGGTGTAAGTGCCATTTTTGTAGTTTCGAGAAAAACGTGTTTAAAGTTAAATTTGTTAAAAAAAATTACAGATTAAAAAAAACAAATAAAGATACAAATACACTTTGTATTGATAAGAGATATAAATGATAACTTTCAACAACAAAACACCCTGTATAAGTGCACTTATACAGGGTGTTCCGTAAATCAACGCCAATCCCTTGGAAAATTGATAGGCCAGGTTAAAATAAGCCGATTTAACGAAATTTGCCTTAGTCCAAAAATTGATACTAACTGAAATATAGAATGGCAAAGTTGAAAAAATATATCATGTTTTCTCTAATATCTTTTGATCTCTTCCAACCAATTTCACGAATTTTTGTATCCGTGGATTTTTTGAAACGAAAAATTCAAATTTAATCATTTCGGTGTATCTTTTAGAGGGCGTCACAATGACAATGATACAATAGTGTTTTTGATATTTCCCTGATGCTTTAACAATGAATAAAAATAAAATAAAAATGAATAAAAACAACTGCTTCCGTTTATTCCCCCAATTCACCATAATTTTTAATCATCGTTAAAGCACCACGAAAATAACAGAAATACTATTGCATCAATGTCAAATGATGACCATGATATCATTTCATATGACTGGAAATCGGATGATGAGTAAAAGTTGTGATGAATTGAGAGAATAGAGCAGTAGTTGAAAATCACCATTCATATTTTTTATTAATAAAAATTGTTTTTCCATGTTCATTTGTTTCTTTTTCACCCTTAGGTATTAGCTCTTAGTGTTAATAATAAGTGTCCTACTCATCGATTGTGGCGCCCTCTATAAGATACAATTAAATGGTTGATAAATTTGAATTTGCCATCCTAAAAAACCCCTGGATGCGAAATTTTTTGAAATTAGCTGAACAAGATTAAAAGATATTAAAGAAAACGGGGTTTACTTTTTCAACTTTGGCACCCTGTATTTCAATTAATGTCAATTTTTGGACTAAGATAAGTTTCATTAAATCGACTTATTTTGAACTTATCTCTCAATTCTCTCAAGGATGGCATTGATTTATGGAACATCCTGCATAAGTATACTTACATCCCTTTGCTTCTAAACTAATTGGAAACTTTTCTCAGTGCTTTTTTTTGCAAACGATATATGTCGCTACAGGGAACGAATATAGTTATATGGTTTTGCCACTAAATAAATTTATGTCTTAAGAATATAAACACGCACTTATCTAATTTTTTTCAAAAATGTCACTTATACCCCTTTGCTTCTAAGCGCCTCAATTATAAATTGTCTTACGAATGAAAAAAAACTTTTTTCTACATATAAAAAGGAATATAGGAGAAAATTTTGAAACGTTCTTTTTCAAAAAATAAAATTATGCTTGGATAGGGGTTTTTTGAAAATTTAGAGCAATAATTATTGACTAATTATTATAGGAGAAGGTTCCCTAAGTTGGACCGTCGCCTAATTTGGACCACTACGATAACTAAGATCCTATAATGGTTCTGAGTCTTTCTGATGAGCAATTACTTTTCTATAGTGTGACCAGGATAAAAGAGGCCCACTGTAAATACAGTAGTACAAATGCTTATAGAAAAATAAATTACTAATTATTGTGCTCGATTCAAATATCACGTACAGTATGGCTCCGGACCTCTTTTGTCTTGGCCACCTTGTATAAAGATAATTGCATCAATTAATTCTATGGTTACGTCAAGCAATTGCTTATTAAAAAAACTCAGAACCATTATAGGGCTTCTATTATCGTAGTGGTGCAAATTAGGCGACGGTCTAACTTAGGCAACCTTCCCTAAAGTCCTAAAAGTCCTAAAAGTAATCATAAACAATTAAAATCTTAAAATTTAAATTCTGTTTGTTTCGAATAAATTGGTCCGAAAATGAATAACACCAAAAATAATTACTTCATAAGCTTCGTACGTGTTTCTAAAACTATACAAAAAAAATATAATAACTTTCTCATATTATATTCTGACAGGCGGTTTTTTGGCCGCACGCGGCCAATACAATCCGATCATAAATTCATCGTTGGTCAACTCTTTCACCCGAACGTGTTTTATGTGGACGCAAACGTGTACACGCCTTTGTACATCGTTAATTATTTATAAAGCGATATTAAACAGATCACGACGTTAATTTATAAGACCAGCATATTCGAACTTATACTACTTTTTCCAACGAACAGAAGAAGGAGGAAGAAAATTGAGACGCGCAGAGACGAGACGAGGAAAGAATAAACGGACAAACGAGCCGCCTTCATATAAATCTTATTACATAGTCAAAAGAAATTTTTTTCTTGGGAGGGCAAAATGGTACCGACTCATAATGAAATATGATGTTTTGTAAGCGACGTTGCCTGTAGAAATGTAAGAAAAAAATATCGTCATTGTTCTTGATCGTGATTTTTATTGATTTGTCGAGTCTTTAATAATTAAGTTGCGGAAAGCGCGAAAGAAGATGCATTTCTTTACCGCATAGTTGCGTTGCAGGATGCTGAAAAACCAATTAAATGAGCGATTAATTAAGTTTGCGGTTAATTAAGGTGTCATTGTTGATCCTAAAAAAAAGCTTGAGTTTTTTTTACCACACCTAAGATTCTACAGTTAAAAGGAACGATATAATTGAAAACTTATGAAAAATTCATAGATATATTATATTTATAGATTAGTTCAGAATAGATGAACATTGTTTCAAAAACGAAGAAAACATTTCATAAATCACAGTAATATTAAAAACCGTTTGGCCAAGTAATAGTTTCGATTTTAAATAGATCATTACTAGTTCATATTATGTTTCTCAATCAATTCTATATTATGCGGAAAATATAGAGAAAACCCGTTACTGCCACTTATGGAATCAATACGTTCATCGTAACTACGAGATAATAAAAAATTGTGTGCATTCTTGTTAATCCATCCGGCAATTAATTAATATTTCAAGTAATTAATCTGTCATTTAACAACGCTGTACTTCCTATTTTCGTTACAGATTCCCTTATATGATAATAAGTATATAAAATAATTGATATTTATAGTGAACGCATGTTAAAGAAAAAAATTCCTCTACAGGAAAAAACCGTCCATTTTACTTAGGCATGAGACTCCATTTGATGAATGGGTGCCGTCATTATATCAAGCCCGATCGGTGAATCAAAAGCCTTAAAATAGTACTAGTAACTGAACGCATTTAAAGTAAAAACGACCAAAAATAAAGCGTTTATTAGTGTATGGACAAAAAGAACAAGAAATTGGTAGGAGAACGATGATTTCACTAAAAATAATTTAAGCGAGTACAAGGAAACACAACGGGGGCACCACTTAACACTAATGTGGAGTGTTTTGTCTGCCACCCGGTCCCGAGGGGATGGATCCGTGCCTTCCGAAAGCACAGTTCCGCTTGGTGAGCACTTACACAGAGACATACACCATAAATAACACCCTTATAAACTGAATTAACCCTAAAGTTCCACGATTCACCCTGATAGAGTGCAAGAAAATTAATTACAAATCTTTTAATCTGTATACCTAACAAAAGTAAAGATCCATTCACATATACATATATGGATCTTTATTTTTGTTGAGTATTCTTTTTATACGTTAGGTTTGCTTTATTGAAAGAACCAAAAATTTGTGTGCATACATAGTATGTCTACGAATAGACCTAACTATAGTTGTAAATTTCCTTATTTTTCATTTTAAGCAAAAAAGTCATTCTTTATAAATAGTTTTGCTTCTTCTGAAAAGTATGTCACTATATTTAAAACTTCGAAATAATACACAGTGTAGGAAAAAAATGGGAATAACTATTTTTTCTTTTAGTACCTTTTCCGTTCATAATCCGACAAAATGTTATTAAGCAAAATTGCTGAAAATGAAAAATTATGATCCCTTTCCAAATTTTAAGAAAACCTGTCTAGTTTGATTAAAACGTTCATTTTTAGATTGAAAAACAAAAAAAGTTTTGTTATCCTAAAAAGCTTAGATTTATCATTAAAATTTAGAAATTATATAGAAAAAATAGGAAAAGTTCTTGCTGTTTCATTTTTGTGTTCGCAATTTCTCAAGATTTCATTAAAACTCTAACTATCGGACCTCAACAACAAATAAAATTATCCAACACCCTCTCATCACTATAGAAAAAAGATCCATCGGTAATCAAATTCGGATTAATCCTCGATGCTTTTAGGGACTGGAGGGTGGTTGCTGGTTATTTTCCAACCCCTGGTAATAACTGTTCAACATTAAGCTTAAATTGATGTATTTTTCCCATTTAATCTTTATTTTTCAATTCCCCTTGGTGAATGAAGAAAAAATTACGAAACCGTGAAGAACAAGGGATCTTCAACAAACGAGAAATATTCTCAGAATAAAAAAATCGCTTAACATGTCCTGTTCCAGGTACCATTTATATACCAGATTTTTGTATCCGATAGGAATATTTATTTGGTTGTTTGCTCCTTCTTTTCTTCAACAACGTCGTTTTACTATCGCAGAATACAATAAAACTCAATTTCTGTGCATAGCAGTATCGTATTTAATACTAATGATAAGATTTATCATTAGAATTAAATACATCTTCGTAAGTAATTACTGTAAAAACAAACCTATTCTTCCCTATTAAAATTTCCATAAACTGCATCTCATAATTAAAATAAAAAAAATAAATAAAACACAAAGCAGTTGAAACTAAAAACAACAAATACTCTGGCGAGGGTGATAGTTATTAAAGCGAACCATGACCTATTACGGTCCTGTATAATTTTTTTCATTTGAAATTTGATTGTTTTTGCCGATAGCGTAGCTCAGAGAGATCGGATTACAACCCGTTTTGCGCCGGTTATTTGTCCGAAACCGTTTAACCATTGTGTCACGGTATATAAAAGCCCATTCTTACAAATCGCTCCTTCCCTATAACAATAATAATACGAATAAAGAATAATGGAATGGCACACCATGTGCTCCACAACCCATACGGTGTTCGGTAATTCGTTCCATCTATTATAACTCTGGTGAAACTCATTATTAATAAATTACCCCATTATTATCGATCTCTATACATATACGTAAACTGATATAAAATTTACCTACTAATGACTATAAAAACATTGAATATTTTCAAAGTGATGCTATGACCAAATCTAAACTGACAGGTCAAGGATTCAAGTTATTTCATGCGAGGAGAAAAAAATATTAAAAATTTAATTTTATTATGTATATATTATATATACGCATCGCATAATATTTTGACAGTGCGCAAGACAAGAAAAATTACCATACAATTTCCTCATATATTAGTCTGTTAAGTGACAAAATAACGATCTGGAAACGTGCCTTGTCAACTGTGCTTAACCATAAACATTTAATAATAATGTAGGCAATAAATAGGTAACTTTACATACATTAACATAAAACTAAATGCAAAACATAGACGGTGCAAAGTTACTTTTGGAATTAAACATGGTAAAAATTCTCGTTTTTAATCCCATATGCCATGTAAGCCATCCTTTGGGGATGATTTCCGGATCATTTAAAATCTAATTAAAGGTCAGCGAAGCGTTATGTTTTCCCCATGTTTAATCAAGTGTCCAAATTTGACTTTCATGAACAAACGGCGTTGCCAATTTTAAGATGAAATTATTACTACAAGTAACGAAGGGATGAAGTTGATTCGCGCAAGGGCGTCCTGCTCTATTGATGCGGAAAATGACTAACAAGACTGTGCAGAATGTTTCATTATTATCCTGCGGCTTTATGCAATACAGATATAGGCGTTCGTGCGTGCAAGTTCGAAATAATATAAAGATATTGTAATAAATTAAAGTCGGGTTGTTATTTCGTGTGGCCCCTAGAATCACGTCAACGATTGATGTCGCTTCCCAAAATTTAATACTTCATTATTTCCATTCAACAAAAGAGATAAATACGCTTATTAGCTTTTTCAACAATTTTTTTATAATGTAAGCAATATTGCCCATATGGAGGTGCGTGTTGTAGGTGCAATACACGAACTGACTTCTTACATTATTATTGAGAAATGGCTTTCGTAATGCAACTGGCTCCGCTTAATAAAATGCGTTCATTCATGGAATTTGCATAATTGCATTTTTCGCAATTTGTCAATTTTTTTTTCGGGCTGGCGTTAAGTTATAAATTATTTTTCTGCATATGGAAAGTGAAAATATCGAGATTTCTAATCGAATAAAAATTGCATAACTGAAAAAATTATCTATTATCAAAAGGAAAAAATTGAATTGGAAATATTTGATTTTGAATCGGAAAATTGTTAGATTAATTTAAAGAACTCATGATTTCATTCCAGTTATCGCATATGGATCTACTTCTGGAGACTGGCATCTTCACTTCTAAAACACTTTTATTTTCTTATACTACTTGTCATTTTTAAGCTCTAACTATTATAAAAACTTCGAGAATTATTACTAAGAAGTCCGAGCTCCTTTTATAAAAAACAAATGACCTAGACTCTCCCACTTCTCTCATTAGTTGCTAACATCACGTCTTTTATTCTACCAATCTATCGATAATAGCGTGTAAATTTCAATTCACATTTTCGTAAATGATCTCTTACAAGTAAATTCATTCTTTTTTGCAATTTAAAGAAGAAAATCACATATTTATTCAATTACCTTAAGGAAAACAAGATGAGTTTATGAAATGGTTAATGATATAAGAAAAAATAAATAAATGCGAATAATATTAAATTAGTATAATACATGTGCATATAGGAGTGTCCTATAAAAGTTACATATAAAAAGTTAACAAGGATGTATTATAGATGATGCTAATATGAAATATAATTATTAAATATTTAAAATGACATTTTTCGACATAACGGTACAAAAAATCTTAGAGAAGTGAAGCTGTTCATTGAAATTTGTTGAGTGAAATATACACTACTTGAGTCGAACATATCGCCGTCGTTCAGGCAAAAGACATTAAGTCCATTTTTAGCATTTATTAAATAATGACACTAAACATTTTGAAAAAGAAATATTTTTTAACTGGTAATCTGAATTAAGTCCATATTAGCATGTAGAACTATGTATTTGCAAACATACGAGCAAAGCATTAAGTCACAAACAAAGGTTTTAGTAAGGTTTTTAAACCTTATTAAACTCATTTTTCTCAAAATTATCAATTTGGACTTATTGCCTTTTGCTTGAACGATGACGATATATTTATTGTTTAGGAAATTAACATATCTCCAGTGTTTTCGATAGTTGGATTAAAAAAAAACCAAGGAGGCAAAAAAAAACAATTTCCAAAACAAGGAATTGTAATGTAATGCTATCAAAACTCTTTTATGGAACCCAATTATATCGTTTCTAAGAATTTTGGAAGATTATGTCAGCAACGTTAAAACAAGGACTATCAGAAAAAGGAAACACTCTTTTAGAAATCAGCAAAAAACCTTTTCTCATTTAATACTCCACGCCTCACCCACACTAGGCTTACATGATTGAAATCCAAAGTTAATTTATATAACAGCAATGATAGGAATTATGTAAGAAATCCAATTAATACTTTCCTTAATTCAACATATAATACAAGAATACTGGTGGAATATACACAAGGGTGGAGCAAAAATAAACAGAAAATAATTAATTACGAAAAATTAAAATTTCTAACTAAGGAAAAGGTTCCTTTGAAAATTTGGGCTTCTTACGATGACTTCTTTGGATGCCGAAATAAAAAAGAAAAATAAAAAAACGTACAAAATCTGTACATTTTTCATTTTCAAAGTCATTTCTGCAACCAAAGAAATCCTCGTAGGAAACCCATATTTTTCTGAGTTACTAAGAATTTTCAAAGGAATCTTTTCCCTAGTTAAGAATTTTCATTTTCCATAATTAATTGTTTTCTGCTTATTTTCGCCCCACCCTTCTATATATCATTATGTATCACTATGGGACCTAATGTGGGGTTTTTGGTCATTGCATCGAAATGCAGGTATTATGAACGGATTTATTTATTTACAACTATTAATATTTTGGAGAACATTATACTTCTTATTGCTAATGACGTTATGCCAATAAAATGTGCTGCTACAATGCTAATAATTCAAAGCATCAAAAATATCAATATGGAAAAATCTTCTAGTAAATTTAATCAGAACGAAGAGAAGATCGTTACAACTTTAGAAACTATTATATTGAGATAGTGAGGTTTAAAACTATTGACGTTTTAGTTGGTATTGTTTGAAATATCAAGACCGGCATGTAAACATTTTGTAAAATTATAGTGTACATAAATGGCATACATCTAGCTTTGAGTTTTTTGAGTTGTGTCGGCCTTCTTCTTGACCAATATATTTTGTTTCAGTTAATGCTAAAATGGTATTTTTAAATTACATTCTTAGTAATGGATGTTTTACTGCAATTTACAGTATAGGATATTTTAGATTCAAATTTAAATTTTAAACCAAATAAATAAAAATATTCAAATTAAAAAAGTTCTATTCAAAGTGACAATATCACAAAACGGATAACGCCCAGTACCGCCCTCCCAATCTACGAAATTGCCTATTAAAACTCTGAAAAAATGAGGCGGTGATCGCGTGCCGCATGGTTATAATATTTCTTCCATATTACGATTACTCGTGGAAAATCCGCTTCAACATTCTACCTGTTAATAAAGTTTTCCACTAATATTGTTGGTGCGGTCCGTTGATTTACATGTATTGTGAGACGTACTTTCTAGAATAATGTATATTTTATATATAATTGATTTCTTTGCTGACTGTTAACTTTGTTATGTAATTATTTTTATGTTATTTATTTTTTTATTGAAATTTAAATTGATAGATATAACCAATTAACATTTTATCAAGAAAGATAAAACAGAGAACCTCCAGGGGTGGAATATNGAAGATTATGTCAGCAACGTTAAAACAAGGACTATCAGAAAAAGGAAACACTCTTTTAGAAAATCAGCAAAAAACCTTTTCTCATTTAATACTCCACGCCTCACCCACACTAGGCTTACATGATTGAAATCCAAAGTTAATTTATATAACAGCAATGATAGGAATTATGTAAGAAATCCAATTAATACTTTCCTTAATTCAACATATAATACAAGAATACTGGTGGAATATACACAAGGGTGGAGCAAAAATAAACAGAAAATAATTAATTACGAAAAATTAAAATTTCTAACTAAGGAAAAGGTTCCTTTGAAAATTTGGGCTTCTTACGATGACTTCTTTGGATGCCGAAATAAAAAAGAAAAATAAAAAAACGTACAAAATCTGTACATTTTTCATTTTCAAAGTCATTTCTGCAACCAAAGAAATCCTCGTAGGAAACCCATATTTTTCTGAGTTACTAAGAATTTTCAAAGGAATCTTTTCCCTAGTTAAGAATTTTCATTTTCCATAATTAATTGTTTTCTGCTTATTTTCGCCCCACCCTTCTATATATCATTATGTATCACTATGGGACCTAATGTGGGGTTTTTGGTCATTGCATCGAAATGCAGGTATTATGAACGGATTTATTTATTTACAACTATTAATATTTTGGAGAACATTATACTTCTTATTGCTAATGACGTTATGCCAATAAAATGTGCTGCTACAATGCTAATAATTCAAAGCATCAAAAATATCAATATGGAAAAATCTTCTAGTAAATTTAATCAGAACGAAGAGAAGATCGTTACAACTTTAGAAACTATTATATTGAGATAGTGAGGTTTAAAACTATTGACGTTTTAGTTGGTATTGTTTGAAATATCAAGACCGGCATGTAAACATTTTGTAAAATTATAGTGTACATAAATGGCATACATCTAGCTTTGAGTTTTTTGAGTTGTGTCGGCCTTCTTCTTGACCAATATATTTTGTTTCAGTTAATGCTAAAATGGTATTTTTAAATTACATTCTTAGTAATGGATGTTTTACTGCAATTTACAGTATAGGATATTTTAGATTCAAATTTAAATTTTAAACCAAATAAATAAAAATATTCAAATTAAAAAAGTTCTATTCAAAGTGACAATATCACAAAACGGATAACGCCCAGTACCGCCCTCCCAATCTACGAAATTGCCTATTAAAACTCTGAAAAAATGAGGCGGTGATCGCGTGCCGCATGGTTATAATATTTCTTCCATATTACGATTACTCGTGGAAAATCCGCTTCAACATTCTACCTGTTAATAAAGTTTTCCACTAATATTGTTGGTGCGGTCCGTTGATTTACATGTATTGTGAGACGTACTTTCTAGAATAATGTATATTTTATATATAATTGATTTCTTTGCTGACTGTTAACTTTGTTATGTAATTATTTTTATGTTATTTATTTTTTTATTGAAATTTAAATTGATAGATATAACCAATTAACATTTTATCAAGAAAGATAAAACAGAGAACCTCCAGGGGTGGAATATTTCAGGGGCCGGTCCTGCATTCTTGGAACCGGCGCGCCAATTTGAATAAATCAACATAAATAGCAGGAGAAAGAAACAGAGACCATTGTCAAACGGGCAGATATTTTGATATATGATAATTAATGATATATTTCCTTTCTAGATCCGAACGTATATATGTTCTCTCGATAAAACGTTAAGACAATGACTGATTAATCGGAATAAAATATGTTAATTTGACGAAGACATTATTTTACTCTTCATTTTTTATTCATTTTTTTTTTAGCCTCTTCTTACCTTTATTAAATAAAAAGTTATCCTCACTTACCTGAAACAAAAAGAGAATTATCAATTAGTGCAAGATACTTGATATCAAACATTTTTCTGGTTTTAATTAAAAAAAAAATGAATACAAGTGTGGCTTCATATCTTAAGAATGAGAATGCGAAGAATCTAACGGTGGGGCACCGGCCAAGAGAACCGACGATCTGCATGTGGTTCGCCGTGTGACGCCTCGGGGGGGCATTGTGCGGCCGTCAAGAGGGCCGGAGGACCCTAACCTGCTCGTAAACCATCTTTATTACGACCGTGGGCAACGACAATTGAAACTTTTATGCAATGTTTGTTTACTACTGGGCGGCCGGTGCTGCCCGTTTACCCCCGACCGATGGCCACTTTTCTACCTGCCAAATTAATAGTGACTGTTCTCATTGTCCGCAAACTAATTATGTTAAAATGTTGCTCCGATCGGTTTTCAAGTTTATTGATACGCTAGTTTTATGTTGAGAAAAATTCTGAAAGATAAGTTTTAATTGGGTTCAATATGAATAAAAATTATTAAAGCGAGTAATGTTTTCTCAATTCCATAGTCATCAGACCTTAAAGCACACAATAAACACCAAAAAAAGCAAAGTGGCGTTTGAACAATTGGAATGTCATTATTACAGTGATCCAAAAACTAGATAACATTAAGCCGACAAAGAAAAATAAAAAAACATTAACATATGCTCACACCGCATCCGTTTCAACTCTAGGCATAAAAAATTCGATCCTTAAATTTGAGAAAGTAAATTGAGTAACTTTTCTATTTTTTTATGTCAATTATAAAGACAAATCTTACAAGAGAGAATAGGTAAATTAAGATACTTCGTCTAGGTCTAATCAAGTAGTATATCCTTATCTCATAATCAGTTCTAGTTTCACACTATTTATTGCGTTATTTTTTAATGTAATTGTTGTAATATGTAGTAGTTTTTTTTATTCACTCTAATATTTTTTAATATCTTCCTTACTATTCTATTAACAATGTCTTTTTTAAGATCTTCCAAATTTTCCTGAAGTTAATGTTTTTAATGTTTATAAATAATTTTTTGCTAAAACGTCATTCAAAATAGTCGATATTTTCTATTTTTTCAAAACGTATTTTCTTATACGAAAGTAATAAAAAAGCCATGCTTTTGTCGCTTTAGTTTTTTTTAAAGAACTTAATGTAATCCCTGAATCCATATATTCAAAATTGAGTGTCTTCGATGCTTTTAAGATGTCCATAATTTAAGGTAAATGCATATGCTTTCTCTAGTGTTATATATTGAAGCACTCTCGACGGTTTTTGTAAAAAGTTACTGGAAATATGTATTCTTTTTAAATTGTTAATAGAGAACTGCTTCTATCACTAAGCAACATATGATTCTTATTTTGAGTGATAGCGTCTTCCTATGTCCTTTTAATATTTTTTTGCATTTAAATTTTTGTTTAATGTGAAGACTTTTTTTTCTTTAAAATTCTATCATCAAACCATTTTTATGGTTATTAACTTTTTTATTTAAGATTTTTCAATCAATTCAATTCACTCTAATTTGTTCTCAGTTTTAGTATCTGTAGAGCATCCATTTCTTTTTCCATTTTATTTAATTTGTTTTTCGTCTAGTATTGTAAATCATACATTTTTATCATTTTATGACAAATCTCTTATTTCTATTTACAGATATAATAATTAAGACATTTGTTATTTTTTACAAAACCTATATGTTAAATTCAATTTGTTTTTATTAAAAACAGTGAAAAAATATTAAAAAGATTCAGCGACATTTTAACAATTCAAGAAAATTTCGTTTAATACCGACACCAGCTGGATCTTGGCGAATTCACCTTTTCTACAAATTTGTTCAAAGATATGGTTTTTGTAATTTGTGATATTCGATTCTGATGTTTACTATATCATAGTATTAGTTAATAAGTAATAACAATATTTTTTTCTCGAATTAATTAATAATGAGAAAAAACTATAAATTATTACTATGAACGAAACTACTTCCGAAGCAACTGTGGGTAGGTCAGTTTTAAAGTGACATTTTCAATCCGCCCTAAAGGTATTCAATTTGAACTTTCGATGCAAGTTTTATAAAAAAGTGATTTACGTTTTTATTTTTCTATTTCGTTTTATTACAAACACAATATGTTAATAAATTCTTACAAATTTAAATGTTATTTATATTGGTTTTTTTTTTCACACTCGAATGTCACGCTTAAATTCATAGTTAAGGTTTAATTAATGTTAATAATTTTCTGAAAATATTCCAAATTGGGACATGTATCATGAGCTACCTAAATGGTTCATTTATACATGGCAGGGAGATTAAATAAAAACTCTAATTAATAAAAACAATTCTCATTTACATTTTCATTAGTAATTTTTATAAAAATTTCTAAATCCATTAATTTTTATTTTAATGTACTTATTTTTCACATTCCAATGATACGAAATACTTTTAACATTCCAAATTGAGTAAAAACTTTGACATTACCTTGATTTGAAAATCTGTAAGCTATGAGTATCTTTTCAGGTATACCTGTTTCTTATAATTCGGTTGGGTACTTTTGAAAAAGGAACCGTCTAACATGAAAAAGCACTAATGTGGCGAAAAGACATAGTATTGATCCGGGGTAATAAATAATGTTGTTAATGTCGCTTCATAAAAAATAATACAACGGGCGTTCAGGGAATTTTAAGCCTAGCAACATCTTCACCTAACCCCCGATTCATCTAGCGACAAAGTCGCGCGATTTACTATGGGAAGAGTCGCGATACACGGCCTTTAGACTGTCGCTAAACAATGTCGCGCATCCACACCTACAGTACACTGTAAAGAATATTCCTAGAGCTTGTAAATCTTCAATTACCTTTAACGTAGTCTTCATGTCGGCTTAGTTGAAACTGTTTTCTTGTTCAAAAATACACAAGTCCCGCAACACGTACAGACTGTTGACATTTGAGACTTTTGTATCGCGGCAGTCTCGTAATACGAGAAAAAATCACGAAACAGCGCGGAAACTTGTCTTTAGACACGTGTTCCGCGACTTCGTCGCTAGGTTACTACTAGGCGTTATGGGTCATTCTATTGGACCTTTTCGATTCACGCCGTGTTGTAGTGTAATATGTGTCACCAAATTTCAATACCTATTATATAAGTGTAGTATAGTAACTAAGAATTGAAGTATTGAAATAAGATTCAGAGAAAAAACTAAAGGTAATTCTCCTAACGTGTACCATAAAATGAGGTAAATGCGCTTAAAAAATTGAGAATTGATAAATGGAAGATTTTTTTTGAAAAATAAAATGGAATATAAAAAATGAAGTACCAACTTCATCTGTAAAATATTAAAACTATAGCAAGGAATGACAATAATATAGTAGAGAATCCTCCGTCGAACAAAAACCTTTTGGCAAATTCATATCCAACAACGAATCGTCGATTAAATCAACTTCGGCGTTAATAACGGACCTGGGGGCCACCGCTAGCGGATCCTCGTCCATCACTTATGATTATGTGTGTGTGGACTTGGTAGATTTTTTCCGCCAAGAGAGAGACTTCTTCAGAGTGTGCCGTCTTCGATACCGCCAATCAATCGTTACTAAGTTTATACATTCCCAATTCAAAATTTCAAAAAATATTTTTGTTCTTTTTCTGCCTTAGCTAGTTTTTAACGTTCGGATGAGATGACGAGGATTAAAAATACGAGACCTATACATATAAAAGGCAAAGGCACCGACTGCCTGCGCCTCCTCCATTTTCCGCTCAGTCGAACTAAAACGGCTCAAGATATCTTTTTTTCTATTTTTTTCTTTCTTCATTGTGGATATTTACAGCCTCGAAATAAGACACTATAGAAAAGAGTCCATGCGGCAAGAATACGTTGCATCGTTTTCAGAGCAAGAAAACGAACAAGAAAAAGAAGAAAAGGAAGAATCGTGCAATCTTGACAACGTTCAGAGACCGAATGTAACCTGGCATTTAACCCGAAAGTTGACTGACAGTTTATGCTCAGGTCGACACGATAATGATTATGATTTCGTAATTAGAACTCGATTGGATATTATTTACTCAGGACATTCTGGGGCCTTGTTGCCACGTATACCGTTCATTTTTTGAAATACTTCTTCCTCGAACCATAATCAAAAAGAAAATGTAATTAAAAAAACTAATTATTACAAAAAAGATGTAAACAAATGTAAAACTTTCTTGCAATATCCCTAAAAACTTCCTTAGCTAATATATTATTTTCGTATGATATCAGATTGCAGTCAAAAATGTCCATATCGATACATAAGGTATAATTATTTATCCCCATCATGTAATTACTACTACCTCGATTACCATAATTGGATTGTTTTTAAAAGCATTCTTACACTTATGGGAGATCAATATTCAAATTAATAAGGTATATATTTATTAAGTTCATTACAACCTAGATAACCTGAAGTTATTAAGTAACTATGCAATGTTCAATCGAATTTAATCTATCATTCTCTGTTGTATTTTCTAATTTCGTACATTAATTTTGTTCTGATCAGTGTAGTAAGAGAATACTTTATGTACAACTAAATTATAAAATTATGAATTACATTTTGTGTCCCATAAATAACCGGAATATTTCGAAATAGAAGATAGGAAAGATATTTTATTAAAAATGTTGTAAATATTGAATTGAATATTGATTTTGTAATATCTTCATTTTTCGTTATGATCTTGGTTGCAATTTTCTCTATTTTAATAGTGATTTTTTTTAACATTTAATTTTAAAAGTTTTTGTCTTCAGAACAAATGACATCTTATTGGAGACCTTCAATTTGATTCAAACGCTGTTCTTCAATTTGTAACTTCAAATTATTTTGAATAATGCTAATATGTTTTTCAGTTTCCGATTGTAAATACTCAAACAATATATGGAATTACCAAAAGTCTGCATATTTCAAAAATGTTGCAACCGTAATGGTATAAATTTGCATACTTTATATTTTGAATGATTGGACCAACTTTACTGAAACAGAGCTCCTAGTAGTTAGCATTTTCTACATTATACATAGTGCGTTTCACTTAAAATGGTGTTTCAAAAATGAAGAAGCAAAATTTTATAAAAAAAATATATAAATAAATCAATGAAAATATACATATAAGACAATAATTGAATTTATAAAACTTAGTACATAGTATATTGCAACATTACTTTATAACTAAGTATCTAGTTAGAGAACTTTATTCATACTATCATAAACCTCTCTGCCTATGTTATAAAATTCATAGACAACATCCTTCGAAAAGTCATAATGAATTATACTGAGCAATAATTTATGTCATCAAGCAATAATAAAAATAGCAATTGAATAAAAATAGTATAAGGCGGGTTCTCACGGAGCTATTTTAGTTGAACGGTTTATTTCATTAAGAAAAATCGATCAACTGAAATTGCTTCGTGAGAATCAACTTTTAATGAAACAAACCATCAAACCTCAAAACATTTTTATTTTCTTTTAAACGTTTGCAAATTTTTAGTCCAACAAAACACAGCAAATTTTATCTCTAGTTGTTTTATGTTTTAACGATACGGTACGTTTTGCAAAATATGTAGATATTATTTGGGAGTACTATAGCACTATTGAAGTGTTAGAAAAGGTCTTTTTGTTTCCTAAACAGATGTATTAAAAACAATTTACAAGCAGTGTTTTTTAATATTTCATTTTCTTCTTTTTCTTTCTTCATAGATTTTATACCTTTAATAACGCAGGAATCGAGTCGTAAATTCGACGTTACGCGATTCCGACCATAATTTAGACGTCCCGTTGTCCAGTAATGGTTTTTCAAATTAATTATTTAACCATCATATAGGCCAGCAAGCGCTGTTGCCAAGTAACACATTTACAGCACGACTTTCTGTATAAATAACGAATACAATAAACATACTTTAATTGGCTATAAGAATAGCCAATTAAATTATTATTACATGATGCACTCTATATAAATATATACATATATATACATTCGGCAAAAAATCAGGAGGGGAGAACAAATAAACAACAATAATAACCGTGTAGATGAGAAGGATGGGGCCTCAGGCGACTTCTCCGTTAGCAACGATCTTGAAATAAATGGTAATGAGATCATATTATGGGCGACGCTCCTCATAAATAGCCAGAAGCGTCATGGTAGTAGCAGCAGTACATGACGAAATAAAAAATTTGAACAGATTTTAAAGAAATGCACTGTGATAGGGTGGTTTCATTCCACGAGCAATTACGCTTATTTGATAGTATATTATAGTATTCTCCTTTTCTGTATCAACACTACAACGTCGTCTTCTTCGACTGGTCCTGGGAACATAATGCCGCGGACCCAGAGGGCCGAATTCTTGGGCCGCGTGGCGTCGGCGCCGCCGACCTCCCGCCGTTCGCAGACAACAACATGCACGCCCGCCGCGTTTTATTGTTTTACCGTTATCGAATCGGGCCCCTGGAGCTGGAGTTGCCACAAGGAGGAAACAGAGGCCATTGTTGGGGATTTTGTGAAGAAAAATCCAATTATATTCAGTACATTTTAAAGATTTAAAATTTTAATATTTTCAGCTAATTTAAATATTTTTGTATTTTATTTGATAATGAAAATTGCATTCAGCTGATCCTGGTTAGATTGTTTTACAAATTTGCAGTACAATTTTTTTGCGGGAAACGATGTACTTGAATACATGTTTTACTTGAAAACTACTACTTTCACATGAAATTTTAATACTCAAATGTAAATAACCATTTATATAAATATTTATTACTGTGATATTGAGGATCAATGTGAATAAAACTTATACAATATATTTTTTATTAAAATTTATTCTAAATGAATATTTAGACATTCTAGTTTATTATGTTTAATTTTTCACTAGAATGGCCCATAACATAAAAGGGATTAAATTATTCCATTCTCCAATACATACAATGAGTCCACGATAAGGACTTACCATCCTTCTAAAACCTTTATTTATAGACCGATTTTGACATTTTTTTGTTCGTTAGATGCATAGCTATTAAACATGCTCTTTCACTGAATGGACAACTTTATTTTTCAGCTGTATGCATGGCCATCTACTTTTACATTTTTGGACTCAAATTTAAGAAATGGTGTTAGATATTTTTTTTAGAAAGAAATAACGATGCGTTCTTTCTTAAGATCGCATAAGAGACCTGTACCAGATTTCATTATTTCAGAATAAAAGGAAATAAAAATATTAAAGTGAGCTTATTTTAGTAATTTTGAGTGATTGCAAAAAAATATGATGATACTGTCAAGTATATCTAAGAAATTGAAATTAAATGGCTATTCAATACATTCATAACTAATTAGATAGACATAAGAATAATTTGTTCATTTTTCTAACTTTAATAAATCTTCAGATATTTAAGTTTAAAGATTTTGGGGGTTTTCAGTTTTTGCAGCATAGTACTTTATAAATTCCATATTGTTTGCTACATTTAAAAACTGAATCGCCTTACATAACAGATTCTGCCTAATTTTTCCTCTTTAACTGATCTTCCATCTCTCGAAATCATCTCTCAAAATTAATTGTGTCCACCCTGTATACAATTCAGTATTTCTATTGTTAAAGTAAACTTAGGTAAAACGAAGTAAGTATTGAAGTAAATGTTATAGAAAAATTAAATATAATTTTCTTTAAATCATACTAAACGTGTATCATACGGTATTTTAATGTTAGATTTTGTTCACTTTGAAGTATAGAACCATTTATTTAAGTAAATGATAGGGAAGCGTATACATTTACTATAGAAAATCTAGTAATTAATTTCATTTCGTGTTTTTTTAATGTGTATTATATGGTAGATTTAAAGATATAATGGTTTAAAAGTGAAACTTTGTGTTAGTTTAATTTATTGTATTCCTTTATTCACTTTCATTAAAGCAGTTGCACATGTTGGAAAAATAAAAAATCATGTATTTTTGTATTTCTAAAGCAATTAGCAAATAAACATATACATAGCGTGACGACCAAAAGTGTAAACATGCAACGGGAGTCTTATAAGTAAACGTGGATATTAACTGTTTAAATGACTTACCAATAAGAAAATATATATGTATGTATAAAAAGAATAAAATGTACATGCAGCATTAAACATAATACCTACATATTTTATTACAAAAAATTATCATTAAAACATGAAAAGAGTAATAAATCTTTATGATTATAAATTGTATATTATTATACAGTGANTGAAAATTGGACCGTGACAGCTTTGGTTTTTTTGGATAATAAACACCAAATGTTTGCCATGTTCTGGTTAATATTTTGTAACATTCACCATTAATAATAAACAAGTTGAAATAATCTTCGTTGTGTCATTTTCGAGTGTTGCCATTATTTTAATAATTAAATGATATTTTCAACATGGCTATTCGATTGTTTTTTGGCGAACACAGCCAACTTAGTAATTGTTGAAGTCATTTAGAATAAAGCAATTGAATACTGAACATCAAAATGTTTTTTTTTAATAAAATAAAAATAGTTAGGTTTAAGTATAGACAATTGAATTGAAAGTAATACTTATTTTTGATGTTAAATGCACATTTATTAACAAAATATAGGGTTTCTACATAAAAAACGAATGAATTTTAAAAATTTTTAAATGACAAGTTAAGGTTATATTTTTGAATCCTTTATATGAAGAAATGAAATTAATTACTGATTAAAGTATGAATTAAAGTATTTTGTATAATAGTGTAAAATTTCATTATAAAATACGCAACCACTTGCAAAATATTAACTATCTTAATAACTACAACTGTCATTTTTTTTTTTAAATTTTAAATATCTCGAAAACCGTGAAATTTAGAGAATATTTAACATAAAAAATGTTCATAATTTTAAATAGAATTGAAATTTGATATAAAATATTTATAATTAATATATTATATTAATTACTTCTTTAAAATAAAGGGGTCGACGATATCTATCCACTTCCGATATAATCGGAAGTGGGGTTTTTTTTTTGAAAATATACTTATTTGATAGAACCAATAGATCAAGTTCACGGTATTTTACCTTCACTTTAGTATGATACCCAATTTTCAAATTTTTTCTGGTTGTAGTTTTTTATATATGGAGAGAAGCCTATATTCGTGAGACATCTTGTACAAATATTAAGATCTGATGCCTTTTTTGTTTTACAATGTTAAATTAAATTATTAAAAATTAATTACAGTTAAATTTTTGTAAACAAAAATAAACTGTTATATTTCGTACTACATGTATAGTATATATTTTATTCTTCTACATGTATTTTTTCTTATTGGTAAATAATAATTTAGACATTCAATATCTTCGCATTCTTATGAGATATTCATTACATATTTACACTTGTACTCGTCAAGATATAAAAAACTTCGAATTACTCCTCAATTTTGATTAGAATACCTACCTAAGAATTTGAAAAATTTATGGGTACTAATAATTCATAATTTTTTTAAGATATAAGTATGAATAGGTATGTAATTTTTTATTTTTTTAAAAGGTTTCTTTTTATATTTTCGTTCAAAATAAAATATTTTGTTATTATAACATGGAAAAGAAATATTTTTTTACACTTTAATGAAAAGTTATAAAAATATTTTTATTTGCTGACACTGAAATAATAGTTTCTTGATTAAAAACTGTGTTATTATCAAACAATACTGTTGTGAGTTAAAATTCCTTTATTTTGAAAAATAATCAAGTCAATGTTTCAAAGAGTCTTTTTTCAAGAGCAAGACAAGCCACCTGGGTAATTAACGCTACCTGCTAGATAACAGAAAAATTTTATGCTTGTCCCGGTAAGAGGATACGATCGTTTATTATTTCTATATAACATTTCAATCAACAACTAGACCGTAAGTTCCCTTAATTTGTTTGAAAATTTGTAAATTTACGGAAAAAATATTAAAATTATTTCCTGAATACTTGGTATCAATATTTAACATACCATATGTAGTATGTTAGATTTTTTTGAATTTTGCTCTATATAAAAATTTATAAAATTGACAGGGATATTTTAAAAATTTTAAAAATTGTTAAAAAATAATAATACAAATTTTAGTTTTAGATTAGAATTTTTACGTGATGTGATGTTATGAACAGATAAAAGAGATTTTATAAATTAAAGTAGAGTTTTGATGTACAATAAGTAGAAGTCCTATTTTCTTTTTAATTCATTAAATATTAAAATCAATTAAATTTCCAATAATAACATACGTACCGCTCACTGAGTTCTGTAGTACATATTTAATAACTAAAATATAATTTTGAGGTATTCGAATTGCAAATAATGAACATTAGAATTAATAATTCATTACTCATCTTTTAAAAGAAAGTAGTTGAGCAAAAACTAATAAATACTTAAATTAAAGAATAAACAATATTTTTTTAACAACTGAAATAAATTTGGAAACTATGCTACTGCTATGAAACTATTAACTTATAATTGATGGTAACGGTTAAGTACCTAAAATCGTAACTAAAAATTTTAAATAGAAAAAATTATAAAGCTTATTATAAGAAAGTGTTGAAAAAGCTCCTGTTTGCTTGCATTTTCCTATTAATATTCAACAAAAGGATATTAGCTAAATCCGGTTTTACTAAGTTAAAAGATAAAGTTCCACCGATGGGCCTTAACAATTTTAAATGGTTCCTAAATTATCGATACGTTCTCTCTCGAAATTATTAGTTAGTTTGCATAAAATAACACTTAAACTATAATCATTTATACTAGGCAGTAGTAGTGGTTCATACACGAGGAATCCATATTAACACATGATACAAAAATTATGTTTTATAAATTTAAAAAGTGTTAGCTTATTTAAAAATGCCAAAAACATAGAAAGTAGGATTTTGGAAACCAATTTTTTTCTAATTTTATTTAAAATAACTTTTAACCTAATTAACAGATCTGAATTAAATTCTAGTAAAAAAAATGAGACCAAAACTCTAGCATGTAATTAAAATACATACATTGTTTATATTTTGTAAACTATTATTATTCTCTTGGATATTTAGAAAAACATTTAAAATTTACGTTGTATTATATGTATAGTATATGTATTATAATATAGGTATTTATACATATATTAAATATTATTTATATATCTAATTTTTTTTGTCATATAATATAATATACATATATATAGTATAATATTCATTCACAACGGTTAAATGATTTCATTTTTTTACCGAAAGATTAGTCATTTATTTCATATATTTACCATAAAATGAAATTAAAGTTAAATGTGTTTTTAAAAAATGTAGGTGTTATGATTTAGAAATCGGTACGATATTGGAACACTTTCCCTTATAATAATTTGTCATGTTAAAAAAAGCAAAATGAGCGTTTTATTAGTAATTTTTACCTTAAATAAAAACTAACACTATGTAATTTCAAATTCGAAACGGACTTAAAAATTACTTTTTTCGACTTGCTACCACAGAACTCAGTAAAAAATATGCCCTTATAGTTCATTTAAAAAAAATAATATTCATTATTTAGTAAATGGTTATGTACACTAGACAACGTATATGCATGCCAATAATGGATGAAATCAACTTGTGCATGTGTAAATAAAATAAACAAAAAACAGTAGGGCTGATATAGGTTCTTTCATAACAGACAACATTTTCAGAAAACCAACTATACACTTATATGTTTATAGAAATCAGATTTCAATCGGAAATCAAATTTGTAAACTTAGAGCTAAAGTAAATATTTTTTAACTAAATAGAAAACAGTAAAAAATAAAAAAATATGTACTAATAGTTGTCGGACATTCAAGGATCGGACAATAACATTCTTAAGAGACTTTTCAAAGGTCGATCCAATGGTGTTATTAGCTTTTTCCTAAAGGATCTCTTATCGTTGTGATGCTAAGTGCAAATTTCATTTTTCTTAAGGCTGCTTTACTGTTTTTTTTACGACTTTAGATACAATTTTTTCTGAATGCAGTATCACATGTTACAATTAGTTTATCATTTGTCAAAATATTAAAATTTTGTTTTATGGAAAAGAATGTTATGAAAAAATAGACCCATCAACTATGCCAATGGTCAATGTTGTTAAATTTACATATGCCTTATTTAAACAAAGAAATGCAACACCCAGTATATTTTGGCGCAATTGGACATTGACTTAATCTACCTTTAAATATTTTTTTAATCTATTGGAGCGTTCAGCAAATTATAATAATTTTTTTTATAATTATCATTTCTATATTTTATTTACTTACAATTAGATTGTGTTTCAAATAATGGCAGTAGAATTACTCGCGCAATAAAAGGAAATGCATATCATTGTATTTTTATATTTCTCCCCGATTAACGAGGGTCACGCTCTTATATCACTAATCTAGCAATCCAAAACTTGTTTGATACTGTGAGTTTAAGATCTAATTGTAAATTGAATTAAATATCGTAATATCCATAACGGTAATGACGTTTGAAGTAATAATTTCGATTTCCGGTTTTAATTAATTGACATTAAAATAAATTATTCACAAGAAAAAATCATAAATATGATGTATAGTTTAAGCGAATCGAGTGCGAGAGCGAGTGTTTACCAGCTTCTAGAATTTGTGCTCAACAATTTCCACCACAAAGACATCCACAAAACTTGTGTTTTAAAAGATTAAAGGAACGATTTGAGTATACTGGCAATGTCAAATATGAGTAAACAAAAAGAACAAAAACACTACTTATAAATGAAAATGAGTTAGCCAGTGCTTTTGTAATAACGAAAAATTCTGCATAAGAGAAGTATCCAAACAATTAGACATCACTATCCATCTCATTTAGAAAAAACAAGTTCTACTCTTACCATTTCCAATTTCATCAAGAATTGACCGAAAATGATTATCAATATTAAGTAAGATTTTGTTAATGGGTTAAGAAAAAATTATTTATTAGTTATTATTTATTCTTTAAAAATTTCTTATTCAGGAATGAATTTCACAAAAATGGTTTCTTTATTGGAAACTGTTATGTTGTTCATGTTAGCAATTTCCAATGCCAATAAACTCTAATTGACCCTATTACTCGATGACGTATCTCACTTTTACTGAATAACCAAATGTGGTATATGCACCATGGCACTTAAGAGCATTTTTCTGTTTTGACCCGAAAATATTTAAATGAAGACTATCCTAATAAGTGGATAGGGCGATGGGGAATACAACATAGCTTAGATTTCTTCTTATTCTTCAATCTTTAGTCTATACGACATCAGCGATTACTATAGATTATGTAAGAAATATAATTATTCGTGAGACTATCAGAAACATCAGATATATCAAAAATACTTCAGGAACGTTCGAAAAAATACAGGCATTAAGGCGAAGAAGAGAGCAGTCTCGCGCTTAATAGTTGAAGGACGTAATTTTCTATAATTATAGCAATCTTGTAATTGTAATGACATCTATTGATAATAATTGCAACCTATAAATTTTTGCCTAATTTTTCTCTTTGACTTTTGTTCTTTTTAACCGGTCTTTAGGAAAATTCACCGACGTGATTTATTTTTCTTAGGCAACAATTAGGTAAGTCTTTCAAGCGTCACTGAAATACGCAATTTTAATATTAACAAGTTCAAATTCTACAGACAAGTCGCATCAAAATCGGAGAAAGAGTTTTTTAAGGCAATACAATGCCGTTTTTTATATAAACTTTGAAACCCTTTATTTCGAGAGCACACAATTTAAGCCACAGTTTTATATGGACTTTTACTCATGAAATAAAGTAAGAATTAACTCTATTTAGTACAGACATGGCATTAAGAAATTTTTTGTAATATCAGTTTATTTCTTACCAGATGTAATCGAACATCTATTTTAAAAGTGAAATATTGTATTCTAACATCCAATTTTGCATTTTTAACAGAATAAAAAATAGTATTACCCTGGTGGAAGATGTATTCAATTTGTTCCAAATGCATTTCTTCAATATCTGATTTCAAATTATTTTGAGGGATCCTAATTTATTTTCAAAGTTCATGCAATATGTAAAGTGTAATTTATAGAATGTAGTGTTTTAACAATATGTGAGGTTTTAAATGTACCTACTAAAAAAATATTTTTAATTGCAGTGGTATAAATTTATATACTTACTTCATATTTTGAGTGATTAGGCCAAATTCATTGAGACTAAACTCTCATTTCTCAACAAAATAGTCAACTAACACCGACTTCAAAAAAGGTAAAACAAATAAAACATTCTTTCAAAATAATAGTAATTAATGACAGCAATAAAAAAACAATTTGCTATATTTATCCTGCCGTTCATTCCTCCGAAAATCAACCTCCATCAAGCAAATTTACATCGAAAAGTCATTAATTTACGAAGAAAGTAAGAAGCGAGGAGGCCTTTTTAAATTAACAAAGTAAATTGACTTGCCGGTAATAATAATAATTATTGTTACTCCCGACGATTAGCCAAGAAATCGACCTGACTGATGGATGACCGTCTCTCTCAGAACGGGAGCCCCACTGGTTGTCGCAAATTAATCAACAACAAACCTCTTTTGTTATTTTTGTAATACTTCTAAACCTACTCGGCAACATTGCATCATATAATCAGTACATCAAGGATCGTTCTATATAATAAATCACGTTTTAATTGTGACACATTTAGAAACAAGCCCTTCCGAAGGACTATAAACGAAAATTGATTCTGATTTATTAGACTGGCACCCAGGTATAAAACGACACGCCTCAACTGATGATGGTACGCACGTACCATCATCATTTCTCTCTGCGATATAAGAACCCCAGATTTAACTTTTATCTAGTTCGAGAATTGAAGACAATGATGCAGCGTCCTTTTCAATTAGAAATCAAACAGCCCGAGGGTTAAAATGGGCTATCCCTGGGATTATTGGATGTAATTTATAACTTAATTATACGGCAATTGCGACAGGGTGTTATGAACATGCGTGGGACCATCGTCGTATAGTAGTAGTCCAGTGAAGACCACCGAGCCGGACTGATTTAATCCTAGTTATTATCTGTGGTGCCATGTTACCTCGCTATATTTATGACCCTTATGGTATATTCACTCTCTATGGGAGCAAAACAGACTTACTCAATGAAAAAATATTTTTTCGTATTTTGCATAACTATGAAATGTAGAACAAATTTTGAATAAACAGATTTGCAATTGTAATAACAAATGATTAATCGTTCTGTTGGGATGGACACACATGAAACATGTAATGTTATTTCTCATTTTCAAACCGAATTTTTCATTAGATTTAAAAGTCCTTTCAGCAAGTGCCTTAAATTAGCTTTTTAGTTATGGAGAATCTAAATAGGGAGCTATAAATACGAATTATTTAAATTGTTTGACAATATAATAGTAGTTTGGCCAAACCGAATTCACCCTTATGACTCTGATAGCAATGATAAGATCATATTTAAGGTTCTGGGCAAGCAGTAAGTGCTAAAAGTAAGCTACATCCGTAATGAGTAGAAGCAAGAAGGCAAAGTCCACCCTCCTAGTATGCATTTATGGCAAAATATATAATTAAAATAATTCGCATTAATTAAAACAGGATACGACCTCCCAATTTAAAATTTAGCGTCTGCGGCCCTAAATTTTCAACACAAATACACGCACCTGCCGTTATAATAAAACCCTGCCACCCCAAAAGTCGGATGGCGTGCTGGTTGCCTACCGTCTAGTTAACGTTTTAAGAGAAAAAAAAGACCGATCACATTCTGTTGACAGGACGTTCCGCCTACGGATTATTTTGTTTTTCTTTTATTTTAATTGAGCGGTGCAACGGTCCGGTTCGTGACCACATAATGGGCCGCGAAAACTGTCCCCGACAATTTAAAATAATAAAACACGAGAAACGACTTAAAAATTTGCATCGGAAACTCGTTTCGGCGTACCTTTTCTCGTTATCACAACGTAAAAGACAATGCAGAGTAAATCAGTAAGAAAACATTGAAACATTATTTCTCGAAATAAGCAATGCTTCTATGTAACCCTAAATAAGAAAATAATTCATCTAAAAATTACTCTATATTCTAAGAAGTACTAAAAGTACCAAAAGTCAAAAAAATGTTTATGCGCTAACATTTGAAAATAATAAAAAAATGTGGAAATGCCTGTTTTAAAGCAATTATCTTATGTAGGGCTGCTACCCTTATATTTTTTATTTACAATACTTTGATAAAAATATTTCAGAAAAATGTTTCCATTTACTATCATGGTATATCACAATAAATTTATATATACATATATATAAATATATAATTATTATATATTTAAATCTGGAGGTAAATAGCCACGTAGCACAATAATTATTTGAAAAAGAAATGCTAGATTTGTAATTTTTCAGAAATCATGCAAGAGTACTTACCTCATTATCAATTTTCTTAAACTCGTCATGATCCTCATCCACTTCAAAATATACCTCAGCAGAAGTAATAGACACCATTCCTGGAGCAACAATTCCAGGCGCAATCAGTTTGGCCTTAGTGCTAATATTAATGGGTACTAAAAAAATACTCTCGTGACATATTTTATCGATTTATCTATAGAATAGATGTACCATTTAAATCGGCATCCAATTCCCGATCATCAGTCAACAGCTCAGTATCATCAACTAGTTCATTGGAAGTCTGCTGACTTTGATGACTTCTAGAAGCTGCCAAATGCGCGTGAAATTCTTCCCTGGCCTGCAGAATAGCATCTTCGGGAGCACCATGTTCAATAGCTGCTTTTAAACTTGCCTCTGGGTGTGTTGAACCCAGTGGATTATGAACGAAACGTTTCCTTCTACGAGCATCGTCCTCCCAAGCGTCTAATTTCCAAAACTCTGTTAATCTGTGTTCATTGGGATCTGAAGAACCCCAAGCACCATGTTTATTGGACATAATGTTTCTAACTTTTTCTAAAAGTTTGCTAGCCGTAACGTTATCTCTTCTTCTAGCTGAGGTGATCAAATGGTCACACATTCGTTCTTCTTCTTTGCGTTCTAGTAAGGTTTGCGCGCACTGAGTCTAAAACTCAGAAAATTATATAGGTTAATGTTATTATAGAACTCTAATTACCTCAAAATCAGCATGTTTTAATACGTCATCCGCCCTCATACGGTTCAATATAAAGTCGGCTTCGTTTGCCACTCTCACAATGTGGTCTTTCATTGCATGAGATAACAGTCGTCCTTCATTAATCAATTCAATGAAAGCTAGACCAGCATGTTTCTGCAGAGAATTTTGCCATTCCTGTGAGCAGAGCAACATCACCAGTTCTACCACGGAGGTACTGTTTTTAAAGGTGGTTAAGCCTTTGCCTTCCATTAGTAGTTCTTGTCCGTGTGAACCCACTAAAGTCTTGGATAAAAATGGCGCGAAGTCAACCATTATTTCACGCAAAAGTGGACATACTGAGCCAAGGGCCATTTCTAGCTTTTGAGTTAAAGAAGCTTCGCGCGAAGGCGTGGCCAGTGAGATATGACTCATTAATCCACTGACTGGAAGTTCGTCGGGTCGTAATTGAGTTTGCGAAGGTTGCATAACGTTTTCTGGTACTCGGACTACCGATATTTGTTCCAAATGCATATCATCTAGCAATAATAAAGCATAACAAATAAATAACTACACTTATTAAATGGTAAAGGAAAAAATCTAATTTGAAGGTGAATCAATTGATACCTCTCTTAAAAAATCAAATGAATAAGTTGAATATTTTCTAATGAATACAATTGGAGCATAATTCAAATATTTGAAGCTGGCTTAGACGCTCATGCAATTTGCACATATGGGGGGACATGTAGTTGCGGTTTACAAACTTACAAATCAGTCTCTTGACCTTACGCAAACTATATGTTTCCATCGATTTACAAATTATGCACAAATTCCATAAATGTATAAACTGCACTTTAAACAAAATACGACACCTTAACGATATTATCTTAAATATATTAACTTGCCTCTATCGGAAATGCGGGTTTCAATATTCCCTTCTAGATCCAAACCATGGGAGTGTGTGATATTTTCTGCATTCCTGACTTCTTCCTTTAAATCATTCCTAGCTTCGTCTTCATTTAAATTTATGTCAGTCCAATTTTCCTCGTTTGACAAAATTTTATTATCCTCCATATTAGATTCTCCATTATTCGTATCAGTTGAATTAACGGAATTCACGTCTTCTAATGAGTCGGTACTCTGAATTAAATCAACATTTAATCTATAGATATTTAACATTTTCATTTGATAAAAATACAGAGTGATTTACAGTTAATAATATCTTAGACCCATACGGAAAACGGCTTGTAGGATTGGCTCGAGAAATTTCAATCTTAGGCAAGTAGGTCTAAACCCATCTAGATTATTCAGATTTTTTTAGCATTTCCATTTCTACTAAAATGTAATAGATACTTCGTTATTTTAAAAGGGAAGCTATGAATTTTCCATCATTTTCGAAGTAGTCATGAATTNATCTAAAAATTACTCTATATTCTAAGAAGTACTAAAAGTACCAAAAGTCAAAAAAATGTTTATGCGCTAACATTTGAAAATAATAAAAAAATGTGGAAATGCCTGTTTTAAAGCAATTATCTTATGTAGGGCTGCTACCCTTATATTTTTTATTTACAATACTTTGATAAAAATATTTCAGAAAAATGTTTCCATTTACTATCATGGTATATCACAATAAATTTATATATACATATATATAAATATATAATTATTATATATTTAAATCTGGAGGTAAATAGCCACGTAGCACAATAATTATTTGAAAAAGAAATGCTAGATTTGTAATTTTTCAGAAATCATGCAAGAGTACTTACCTCATTATCAATTTTCTTAAACTCGTCATGATCCTCATCCACTTCAAAATATACCTCAGCAGAAGTAATAGACACCATTCCTGGAGCAACAATTCCAGGCGCAATCAGTTTGGCCTTAGTGCTAATATTAATGGGTACTAAAAAAATACTCTCGTGACATATTTTATCGATTTATCTATAGAATAGATGTACCATTTAAATCGGCATCCAATTCCCGATCATCAGTCAACAGCTCAGTATCATCAACTAGTTCATTGGAAGTCTGCTGACTTTGATGACTTCTAGAAGCTGCCAAATGCGCGTGAAATTCTTCCCTGGCCTGCAGAATAGCATCTTCGGGAGCACCATGTTCAATAGCTGCTTTTAAACTTGCCTCTGGGTGTGTTGAACCCAGTGGATTATGAACGAAACGTTTCCTTCTACGAGCATCGTCCTCCCAAGCGTCTAATTTCCAAAACTCTGTTAATCTGTGTTCATTGGGATCTGAAGAACCCCAAGCACCATGTTTATTGGACATAATGTTTCTAACTTTTTCTAAAAGTTTGCTAGCCGTAACGTTATCTCTTCTTCTAGCTGAGGTGATCAAATGGTCACACATTCGTTCTTCTTCTTTGCGTTCTAGTAAGGTTTGCGCGCACTGAGTCTAAAACTCAGAAAATTATATAGGTTAATGTTATTATAGAACTCTAATTACCTCAAAATCAGCATGTTTTAATACGTCATCCGCCCTCATACGGTTCAATATAAAGTCGGCTTCGTTTGCCACTCTCACAATGTGGTCTTTCATTGCATGAGATAACAGTCGTCCTTCATTAATCAATTCAATGAAAGCTAGACCAGCATGTTTCTGCAGAGAATTTTGCCATTCCTGTGAGCAGAGCAACATCACCAGTTCTACCACGGAGGTACTGTTTTTAAAGGTGGTTAAGCCTTTGCCTTCCATTAGTAGTTCTTGTCCGTGTGAACCCACTAAAGTCTTGGATAAAAATGGCGCGAAGTCAACCATTATTTCACGCAAAAGTGGACATACTGAGCCAAGGGCCATTTCTAGCTTTTGAGTTAAAGAAGCTTCGCGCGAAGGCGTGGCCAGTGAGATATGACTCATTAATCCACTGACTGGAAGTTCGTCGGGTCGTAATTGAGTTTGCGAAGGTTGCATAACGTTTTCTGGTACTCGGACTACCGATATTTGTTCCAAATGCATATCATCTAGCAATAATAAAGCATAACAAATAAATAACTACACTTATTAAATGGTAAAGGAAAAAATCTAATTTGAAGGTGAATCAATTGATACCTCTCTTAAAAAATCAAATGAATAAGTTGAATATTTTCTAATGAATACAATTGGAGCATAATTCAAATATTTGAAGCTGGCTTAGACGCTCATGCAATTTGCACATATGGGGGGACATGTAGTTGCGGTTTACAAACTTACAAATCAGTCTCTTGACCTTACGCAAACTATATGTTTCCATCGATTTACAAATTATGCACAAATTCCATAAATGTATAAACTGCACTTTAAACAAAATACGACACCTTAACGATATTATCTTAAATATATTAACTTGCCTCTATCGGAAATGCGGGTTTCAATATTCCCTTCTAGATCCAAACCATGGGAGTGTGTGATATTTTCTGCATTCCTGACTTCTTCCTTTAAATCATTCCTAGCTTCGTCTTCATTTAAATTTATGTCAGTCCAATTTTCCTCGTTTGACAAAATTTTATTATCCTCCATATTAGATTCTCCATTATTCGTATCAGTTGAATTAACGGAATTCACGTCTTCTAATGAGTCGGTACTCTGAATTAAATCAACATTTAATCTATAGATATTTAACATTTTCATTTGATAAAAATACAGAGTGATTTACAGTTAATAATATCTTAGACCCATACGGAAAACGGCTTGTAGGATTGGCTCGAGAAATTTCAATCTTAGGCAAGTAGGTCTAAACCCATCTAGATTATTCAGATTTTTTTAGCATTTCCATTTCTACTAAAATGTAATAGATACTTCGTTATTTTAAAAGGGAAGCTATGAATTTTCCATCATTTTCGAAGTAGTCATGAATTTTTGGTTGTTTTTTGTTAATATGTTCTTACTCTTCTTAATAACAGTTTTCGAAATCAATTGTCATGTTGTGGTTTTTTTTCAGCAAAATTTTGACTTAAGTAAAACCATATACATAATTTCGTACGTCAAATCCATAAACAATTTAAATTTTAGCAACAGTCTAATGAGCCCTAATAAACTTACTTGCAATAGAGAAATCAGCATTCAACCATATCGGGTGGATATAAATTAATTGTGGCGAGGTTTTACAAAACTAGACATCTCAAAAATTTTTAATTTACAAAAATCTCGCCACAATTTCTAGTTCTATTTGATTTACTTATAATTGACCAGGTGTTCAATATTTATAAAGCACCCTGTATTTTGTAGAAGAATCTTAAAACCCAATAAATTTTCATTCAAATGATGATTAACATCTCTACGCCTACATCTTAAGGTATCGGAAATAAGGGCTGTTTTAGTTAAATTCTTGTTTTTTCAGATGATGAGGATACATTATAACGTTTAACTTCCACTGCGGCAATTTCTATAATTTGACAAGTTGCATTTATTTCAGAATATTTTTTGATAAATTTCCTACATGTTCGGGCTACCATTTGATCAGATAGTCCATGTGGAATAAATAAATTTATAATAACTTTATTTGGTTTTGCCTATTTATCAACAAAATATCAGAAACAACAATTCCAACACACCACAGTGAATGGGCACTATCAAAATGTAGATACAACTGGAACGGGGTTAAAATATGACGTGTTATAGCCATCATTTAGAAAAACTAAATATTAACATAAAAGTGCCTTTATTCCCGAAATCTTACCATTGAGGTAAATTAATGTAAAATATCATGTGAAAGCAAATTTATTGAGCTTTAAAATTCTGCAATAAACCACAGGGATTCTGTTCAAGAAAATGTACATCAGGTTAATAATAGGTGAATCAAGAATGACACTAATTTGTGTCCACTTTGTGTAATACAGTATTGGTATTTGAATTGGGACTGAAAACATGAGGGCTCATTAAGCTATCGCCAAAATTAACTTTTTTTTGCAGATTCAATGTATGAAACTACATGACTAATTAATGAATAATTTTGTGGCAAAAAATATAAAAAACCATTGGTAATCGCAAAAAGTTGTATTGATAAGTTGAGGCTTGTCTTAACAAAAAGTATTAAAAAAATCATATTTATTTAAAAAACGAAGGAACGTACATAACTGTCGATTTAAAATAACAATATAATTTTCAATGCTGACTCATGTAAAATAATTTAGGGGAAATAAAATAAAGCAGCTTATCAAAAGTACCAAATTCTCGCATCAATCCTACGAATCCGTAACTCCGTAAACGTCTAAGATGCCATCAACGATGAATCTTCCTATATATGAAAGTATACATATACATTCATGCTTTATAAGTAAATGTTAGCCATGCAAGATTCATTTAGTCCTTATAAAATTATTTATAATAATACGTTCAGAAATTACCTTTTTTACAATACGAACATTGTTACAACCTCGAGCATGCCTTATCCCATCCAAAGAGTAATCTACAGTAAACCCATGTCCCAAAAGAGGGCGCTGTCTAGCGTTTACCTATGGTACAGTGTATAAAATGGAACGACAAAAAAAACGGCAAAAGCGAGGAATCATAGTAAATAATGTTAATTAAACTATCCAATAACCAATAACCAAATACAATTGCATAACAATGATCAGCAGATTTCAATATTTGTTAACTATTTTATTAAATTAGCTATATGTATACAGGGTGTTTCGATTTGTTTGGGACAAAATATATGACCAAAACACCAAATTTTGTAAACGTTTAGCAGAAAATATTTAACGAAAATAGGAAAAAAGTTCTATCAGTATTCAAATTATTCGAACTGATCTGGTCTAGTATTATTGATAACATCTTAAGAGAAAATAAGTTCTTCATTTCTAAGCGAACAAGCAATTATCTACCTTAATGTTAAAAACACAAAAAACTTTGTGTTGTCATCTTGTGCAAATAGTGAGAATCTATCATTAACAGAAATGTATTTTAATGGAAAATATTTTTATCTTAAATGTATAACTATCATACGGTACTCTTCTTTTTCGTTGCGTATATAACAACAATAAAATACTAATGAAATGTAGACATTGATAAGGGTCTAAAAAAGTTACTGAAATTTCCGACTTAGGTCTGACATTAATCCTAATATTTATTAACTAAGCCTCGTAGTTCATTTTGCACCAGTCCTTGCTGAGAAATACAAAACAAGATATAGTAATAGCGAATCCTTCACAACGCAACTTTCGTGTTATAATTCTTTAGAATTTTCAACAATAATTTACACCCGACCAGTTCCAAGTTAAAATTAGTTCTGTGTTTAAAAGGGAAGCAATATTTACAGATAGTACAACTAAAAAACTAAAAATCTTTTTGTGAGACAAATTTGTTTATTTTAGGTGCTTGATCGACTCACAGATAAGCAACGTACATGACGGGTAGATTGGTGCAGAAAAATTATCCAAAAATAAGAAACTTTACTATCCATAAGTAACACGTGACAAGTGACACATGAAAATATAATTATTATAATTAAACCTATGTTCAAATTTAATGCACCACTCAAATCATTTTTATAATTTTAGCGACATGTATTTATACATATACTATATTACATATATTAAAATTATCAAAAAACACTATAACTAGTGATAATTATACATCGATGCATCAATTATGTTCATTTTTAATGGAAACTTATTACAAATTTCACTCAATAATAAATTCAGAAAGAAAATGATATTATTCAAAACCTAAAATTCTAAGAAAGAAAAAAAACGAATGAAAGAATGAAAATAAATAAGGCGTTACACCTTCCCTCGTTTTGACAACTGCTTAAATTCTTCGTGGTAAGCTCCCGATTAAATTTTGGATTACTTCTTGAGGAATATTATTCTAATCAAAAAGAACGACTTGTCCCAATTCCAGGAGATTACTAGGAGCTGGTAAATGTAGCCTTACTAATCTTCTTAAAGCATTTCAAAGGTGTTGAATTGGATTTAAGCTTGGGCTTTGTGGTGCCCAACTCACTGCTTGAGTTGACTTCTTGTAAATATTCCAAAACTTGTTTAGCAATATGAAACCTTGCATTATCCTGCATGAATCTGAAATTATTATCTAAACATAGTTTGAGTAGTGTTCAGAATTCATTGATCTTTGGCGAATAGGGATTAACTCTGTGCGTCAAAGCAAATACCTCCTCAAAATATTCTTAAGCTATTGCAAAAGGGCTCCCTTTGAGAGATTGTACAGTTTTGATATATTTCTCCAGTTCTTTGTTATACCATTTCGCAACTATTTGGAAATTTTAAACTTATCCTGGTATTGTACGAAAAGAAAACTCGCTATCCAATTTGTATGATTTCTGGCAATCTCAAACGTTGTACTCTATATGTTGTCGTAAGTAATAGTCCCACTTTTATTTTCCTCAATCTTCTCCTTACAGATGAAGCAGAAACTCTGATATTTTTGAGGGTTTCAAGTTAGTTACTGAGTTGTGTGTTTATCATTGGTCTATTTTTGTGAAGTTACACTTACAAAAAACGATCATCTGTCACGAGTCGTTTTCTACCTTGGCCACATTTTTAAGGTGTGATCTGATTTCCCTGCATCTTCCAACCATTCGACTGACATTAAAATCCAACAAATTAGCCATATAACGCATTGTATCTTCTAACAAAGTTGGAGCTTTTACACATTCAGCATTGGCTAAATGATGTGGTCGGTTCATGATCTTGAGTTTAAATTTTATTAACTTAAATTTTATGCACGGGGAAAGTTAACAAAGTCGGAATTAAAATTTCAATGGTGTTTGAATTGTAATTTAAACGAGTCAAGAAAAATTGTTTAATAAAATGTGATATTACTTTTCGGTTATTTTTACCAGAAATGCTTACATTAAATTCTACTAGATTATGTTTAGATGAATCCAAATATTAGAAAAAATATATCAGAAACAGATTAAATGATGCGATAATTTTGAACATGAATATATTATGGAATCTATTGTAGAACATAAAATGGTACAACTGAATAACATATGTATTCCATAAACTGGATCATGATAATGCACCAATGCATCGAGAAGCTTTACGACCGATGATTTGAAGTTAATTGGGTTACCTGTGCTAAGATATCTGTATCAAATACTAATGCAACTATCTCAATAAAAAAAAAGTGTAAGCTATCTGTCTAGTGACTTGTCACTATGAAAAACAATGACAAAAATAACACATGACGTATGACATACGTCATGTGTTATTTTTACTGTTATTTATTATTACTTCACTGTGAGTTTGTTTGCACTGTTTTCAGAATAAAGAAAATATTGAAAGGGTATCTATTGTGTATTGTCAGTAACAACCAGGTAATGGAATTTTGGAAAAAGTCTGGAATTCCGTAAAGACTAATGGACACGTATTTTGAATGAATGCTTCGATCAAAAAAACGGAAAACATATATTGAAAAAATATAAATCCTACTTCCCAAATTTTAAAACTTTTTTAGCTCCTTACATATGTCCTCACAAATTATTACAGTATAAAACTTTTACACTGAATAGAACTTTTAGTTTTTAAAAATAATATTCTGATATTTTTCTATTGAAAATATTGAATTACTTTAGTGCAGTTTTCTGAAGATATCTGTAATAGCTGACTAAGAAGCTTCAATTTTGAACATATCCAGAAGCTCTTAAATTGATAATAATTTATCGGTGTACTGAAAATTCTTTAATTTGGCTAACATCCATATTAATTTTTGTTACTACAAAAAAGATTTTGTGCTTTGCAATTACTGCGCAGTGCAAAAAATTTAATCAAAATGCCAATAATGTTAATAATAAAACACCAAATAATTAATTATTTACACGATTAATCGCTATTTAAAATCTAATTTAATTAAACTTCACACCCAAGTAAAAAAATAACTGCATCATCTTACTTTAATAGACGCTGGTCCTGAATGCAACTTGTTTTCTTGGTTCAGAGAGTTGGCATCTTCCATTACATAAGCGGTAATTACGTCATAATCGCCATCATCCGGAACGTGCTGATGATGAAGCGCCCTTGGAGCTATACAAATTGAAATAAGCTTTTAGACGGAATTTGAGTGGTTCTTTACATTAACCAACAACAAGAAATAAAAGCTTCTTATGAAAGTGAATATTAATGATGGCATGCTTTTTGAAGCAATGATACAAATATGCGCAAAGCATGATGATCACATTGACAGTATTCTCAACCAATCAATCAAATCAAATAATTTATGATTATAATCATAAATTATTTGATTTGGTTTATTACATTTATAATTATAAATGTAATAACCATAAATTATTTTCGGACAAATCTTAATTCAACTTACCTTCGGTATAAATAAGGTTTATAATAAAATAGTATGACACATACGATCTACAGTCTAAAAGTTTTAAATTTTTTTTCTATTAATTATGATGTGAATGTCGTAATTATGTCGTGAATGTTATAGTTTATCTGAAGAAAAAAATTGAAAGAAAATGGAAGCATAACAATGAGGATGAATAGAGTAGGTGAAAAGATAGGATTGTTGAAATATTGAAAAGTCATACATTTTGAAAAATTGAACGAAGTACAAAAGAATTTTTCAGGATTCAACCTCCATATTATTGCATTTGTAATTTGTAAAATAAAACATAAAATTTCATATAGCAAGTTTAAACTAGATAGAACATTTTTCCGAATGCAGCATGTCGGGTAAGTCCTGACAAACTTTTCATCTCACTTTTCTTGCGTTTACAAAATAGAAATAGAAAAAACTCGTCAATTTTTTATTTTAAAGGGACACATTTCTCTTGTTTTTTATCAGTTCAACTTACATTCTTAAGCGGGAATGGCATTTACTCTTAAAATCTTAAATAGAAACAAGAGAAGAGAAACAACCTTGTTTCTCTTAGAAGCAGACTTTAATGTTTCTCTTAGAGAAACATTAAAGTCTGCTTCCAACGACACCTACGTTTTTCTAAACGATATTCTTGGAGATATTAAAATAAACTTTCTTCCATTTGTAACTCAACAAAACTGATACGGCAAATTAAAATGCCATTTGTCAGCTTGTAGCATAAAAATTTTTAATGTCTTACCATTTTCAATGCAATTGTCCTGACACAATCATTACTTTTAAATGAAAACAAAAACAATTTTTACTCTTTCTTAAATGGAATAATTAGTTTTCACACTAAAAAAAAACACATGACGGTTTTATTTATTTTTTTTAATTTATTTGTGCTGAGACAGTAAACTGATAAGTGTGCATGTTAATTTATCTTTATCAGTTTTGTTGAACTACAGAGAAATATGGAAGAAACTTTTATTTTAATTTCTCAAAAAATATCAATCCAATCATAAAAATGTAGGTGTCGTTGGAAACAGAATTTATTAGTTTCAGAAACAAAGTGTCAATCGACCTCTGTTTCCATTTAAAATTTTGAAAGTGACTGACACCCCCGTTAGAAGATACAAGTTGAATTGATAAAAAAAGAAAATATGTCCCTCTAAAGTCAAAAATTGACGGGTCACAGCGTTTTTCCATTTTTTTTAGAAATGTAAGAAAATTTAGAGAGGTTTCGAGGACCTACCTCTGTCATCACGTTTTATGACTAGTTTATCATTTAGGTCAAAATATAAATCTTTCGTTTTTTAGAATACAATAAAAAAATAAAAAGATCTAGTTAAAAACTATAATAAATTGAGAAATAGTAATTAAAAACTGAATTGAATAACAACTAATAATCAAAACAAACAATAGAAAATTAAGAGCAAATAACATTTTTCTTCCTTAGTAAGAAAATTAGTGTAATTACCGGCTTTGGCTATAATATATTTTCAAAGTTTACACATTTCATAAATTAATTAGTTGCCTTGACATACCTTTTTCCGAATTTGTAAAAATTTGTAACAATTCATTAAGTGACCCGTAAATGTCGTCGTCCGCATGTCTAAAATAACTAAATGTCATTTTCATTTATTTTCCCCCAAAAAAATCCAACTGTGAGAAATCCAGCAATTTAGCTATCCTGTAAATCTCTGTAAATATCGATCAGCCGATAAAATTTCATCGTCATGAATGAAGAGTGTGTGTAATATGACTTTTAAAAGCCTTGTAGCAATTTTTCAAAATTCTCCACACCAACTGCTGTGATAAATTTAAATATGCGGCAATTTCTCTTGAGAAAACGAAACTCTTATCTTGAATCTGTCCTGCGTTGTGTATCGTCACAATAAAATTTGTTTTTATTTTAATTTTTTATTTACCATATGCAAAACATTTTCTTCATTTTCATATGGTCCATTGCTATATCTTTTCGTTTTTTACTAATATTTATTTAAACCTTTAAAAACGTAGAGAAAATATGCAGTTATTTCCGTTAACTGTAGGACTCTCAAAGTTATTATTTATTTAGCTTATTTTAAGAGAAATATCGTTAATTCTTGCGCAGTTTTTAGAAAATAACGTATTGGATGTCCTAGGGTTGATGAAAATACTACAGATACATTTGTGAAGCAGTTTCAGAATTTTGTTTTGGAAAATAATAAACTTTAAGCATTTCTTGTTTTTCTTCGTCTGAATAAAACAAAAATATGTATTTAACTAAATTGTCAAACATTAGTGAGTAAATTGACAATTGTTTTATTCGTCTATTTAGCGAGTGCATATATCATAGTATTAAAAAAAAACAACTGATTAATATTTTGACCAATCAAAAATTAGATATATGTAAAGTGAGGTGTTCCAATGAAGACTAAACAAGGCCTATTTCCCAATTTGTCAGAACTTGTTCTAACAAACGAAAATAGCCGTTTAATATAGTTTTTTCAAAATAATCTGAAAATGAGATTTAAAAACCAGTTGAACATTAGCAAGAGAAATACGATGCAACCTTGATATTTTTTTATGCAATGGGATATTTTGTATTTGATACTCGAAGTGTTCACATTTTTCTATGAATATTCTAATTTTAATTTCGACTCAACATTAACTGCGCTAATAATAATAGATTCAATTAGTTTCATTTTTTAAACAAATTACCTTTCTACTAATAATAATGCAGGAAACATGGATCAATCTTACATTTTCGTCAATGCTAAAAAATTGTATTTTTCTGAAGTAAAATGAAATATTTGTGAGAAGATGCATTACAAATGGTTACATTTTTTTATAAAAGTAAATTGTAAAAATAAATAAATAAAATAACAGGGATCACATACAACATCTGAGTATACCTGTAGTATACAGTTATAAAGCTTCGCTCGCCTTATTTGTTTTTAAATCCATTAAGTTAATTTAGCTCTTTTACAAGGTTTACATGTATAATATCAAATAAAAGTGGAACAAATTAATAATAAATAAAACTAAATTAATATGTTATAATGAGTGCAATTAATGTTGAGCCAAAATTGAACATGGAGCAGGCAGAAAAAAACCAAAACTTTTCGCATATCTAATACTAGGTATCTTATAATACTTTTGTTTCAACTGGCTTTTAAGTATCAGTTTCAGATTCTACAGAAAAAGTTACATCGAATGGCTATTTTAGTTTTTTGAAAAAAGTTTTAGCAAAGTGGGAAATAGATTCTGTTCAATCCTTATATAACATATCGTAGCTCTCCACATAAAGTGGGGTAATTGACAAAATATCAAATTCGAGATAGACCTCTATAACATTTCATCTTATACATATTTATAGTATAGACATATCTCCAAAAGTTTGGAATAATCAATGTTTTGGATTTTTAAATTTTAAATGTCAACCCTATTTTTAGAATACCATGGACGTAGATTTTTTATTTTTAAACATTCCAAACTTTTGGACATATATGTATGTATGTACAGTGCCTTCAGAAATGATCGTCACCACGTAATTTTCAGGTGATTCCAGAAATAATTAGGATTCAAGGTAACCAACATAAAATTATAAAAAAAAACATTTGAGTCACCTGGTAATGATAATTTCTGAACACACTGTATGTATGGCACAGTTCCAGGAAATAGGTAGAAACTTTCTACGTAATTTTGTTATAAATTTCACAGTTTATCTGATAAAATGGTTTTTATTTCTCCCATAAAATAGTAACCAAATTCACTAATGTTACTTTGTGTGAACGACCGTGTAACATATCACTGCACTCGGAAAAATATTCAATCTAAAAAGATAAACAATCAATATGCCGAGTATAATGATAATCAAATTTTCACTTGTAAATTAGTTTCAAAACAATAGGGCGCCTGAATAAGAAAGTAATAGTATCTTAAGAATATCCATCTTTTATATACATTGAGAACCAAAAGTTTCGCATAAATTCGTTAAAAATTAAAAAAAAATTCTGCAAAACGATGGGGATACGTTAATTTTAATTTTTGATTGCGGTTTTTTGATGGTAGATTTACGCATTACCCAAAAAAAGTTAAAATAACAAACTTAATTTTTTCATTTAAGTTTGTTGCTTGTTAACCTTGAGAGTTGCTATAACGTTTCAGTGGTTGACGGGAGAAAAAAGTCGAAGAAATTTCTGAGAGCTAGAAGTTTTTCATTTAATAGTCAATGTTCCGAAAACTAGGCGTTCCATTCTCCAGGGCTCTGGACAAAAGACAATAATTAGATTAAAACAGCAGTCAGAAGTTAAAATTAACGTGTTCGAGAGTTTTGCAAAAATTTTTTCCTTTAACTTTTAATGGATTTATATGGAACTTTTGGTCCTCAGTGTATATTTCCGTAATCAATGATTAATTTACTCGCAAAAAAACAATCTAAAATTTTCAATTTTTTTTAGAAATATTTTCAAAAGTTACGGTAGTACTATCAATTTGTTTTATTGCATATATAATCCTAAATTGCAACTTTGTCCTAATTGAATCAACTTTCACTCTTTTACTTATGAACTTCTACGTTTCTTTCCTTTTTACTGTCTCTTAAGATTGAAAAGATTCTCATGGTGTTTCGAGATATAAGAAATTCAAATAACAATTTATTTGGTTTTATTCACCTTTGGACATAAATTTAATAACCAGAGGAAATTTATTATACACGGATATTTGATGATGTGATACTTAAATATTACGTTAATTTATTGCTTACTCATAGAGGGTAATGTTTTATTTTATTTTAAATTGTATTTTCTTTGTGATACACTGTATACTATAGTTTGGAAATAGACCAATAAGATTTTTGGAGTAGCTGAGAACACTATCTGGCTAACATCGCTACCTATAATCTAAAATACATAAGTGATACAGCGTGCAAGCATAATTGAATACATATATTAAACACATCAACAATAGGGAACAGGTGTCTAATTCTTTTGGCAAGGATTTTTAGGAAAATTCCTTTCCAAAAATAGAAAATAAAATAAGAAACACAGACAAGAAATACGAAAAAATATGTCCATTTTGATGTATCTGTTACTGCAAAAGACTTAAATCAATGAATGTCCACACCTGGGAAAAATCGTTTTTTTTGTTTTCGCCCGTTCAGGTTTTCGCTGATGTATATTGACAGACAAGGATAAGCCCTTGTAAATGATAGAAAAAAGGAAAGATTCTAATTTAATAAACTCGAGCTAAATTAATCCAAACAACATATTTAAAAATGTTTATTAGTATTTATTGAAACAGGTCAGGTTAGATCTGGTTTAAAAAATGGCTGTTGGGATCGTTTTCTCTTTGTTTAGGTATTCTACTCACACTAAACCGGACTTTCCCTTTTTCAAAATTGAATTAATGAGATTGAATCATTGTTGGTTTTGATAAAAGAATATAATATAAATAATTGTATATTTGTTATATTAGTTTAATAATTTTTTCCAACATTCACCACTAGTGAATTCATTATTCGGTGGTCTAACTAAGAAGTAATAACGTTTAGGAAATACATGCACCACAATAGTCTAACAATAAAGATGGATATTTGGGTTATTCTTTAAAGAAAGCAAGTATATTGAAATTCAAATTTAAAACCGTTAAAATTATATCAATATAGGTCTGTATTGTATACCTTGTAATGTGTTTTTTCTTGTGGGACAAAATAATTTAGAAATAAATAACTAAAATGTTTGTGCTTGGCTTTTTAAAATAGTATCGTAAAATCATTTTTAAAATACCAGAAAAGTGTGCATTTCATTATTAATATTGCTGGTTGTCAGTGATTACTTCTTTGGTTAAAATATTGTGTTGCTACATGCAAGCACTTTTGGACCAAATTTTATTTTAATTTATGACAATGTCCGTCCGCATGTTAAAAAAATATAAAATCGTGGATAATTGAACATAAAATAGCTGTTTTACTCTAATCTGTAGTCTCCTGACCTCTACCCAATTGAGCATATCAGTACATGCGTGAAAGAAAGCTTTTAAAAGAAAATGCTCAATTTCAGAATATGCAATAATTCTTTACAGCATTCAGATGTATATCTCAAGAGGATTTGGATAATTTAATTTTATAGATACTAAAAAGAATTACTGTTAAATGCCATAAAAGGTATTATAAAAAAATTAAGAAAAAAAAACGATAACTTCAATATAAGTATGCTTAAAATGTCAAATAGATTTTGTTTTCCAACAATCTAAAATTTAGTAATTGAATAAATAGATTCAAAATAATTTTTTCATTATTTGTTTCAAAAAATTGTATAATTTAGTGTTTTAATTACTAAAAATCAAAATGTAAATGAAAAAGTGCGATTAACTTATTTTTGACAAAGATATTTTATTGAAATAACAAATATCTCTAGATTATTGGGGTCTGTGTATTTCGTATAAACCTACACTAATTGTAAGTGACTTGGTAAATGCTGACGTTCACCAAAGAATATCGAGATTCGCTGGATTTAGGTCTTTCACAGTAACATATCAATCATTACCTGTCCGATTATTACCCAAGGAATTTCGATGATGGTACCGATGATCGAGTTTGTTGTGATTGTGGAGATGATGGTAGTGGGAATGGTGGTTATTATTTAGGTTGTAATGGTGATTGTTTTTTGGATAAGAGTGATAGGAAGACGAGGAAGAGGTGGTACGGTGTCGCATCGCGTGCTGGTGATGCTGATGATGATTAACCGATGCGTGTTGAGACACCGCATTCGGATGCGAACCAGGTAAAAATTGCGGATAAACGTGATGGGACCATTGGGGGAATAGAGGTCGCGCACTCCCTTCTGCGTGTTTGTTAGTAGATGGACAAAAAGAAAAAACACATATTGGTAATGTTTGTTAAATGTACAAAAACACGTAACTAAACGTTGATTTAGTTAATAATTTTACAAAGCCGAAAGTCCATGTCAAAAATCGAAACGCTACTTAAGAATCCTTTTTTTACGAAATAATTTATGTTGGCACATGTTTTTTTGTTTATAGTTTAGTTATACTATTTTGAATTTATATTTGAGCATATCAGAACAGAACTCGATTGTAATATAACGTTATTTCAACCACCGTATACAAAAAGTATACATATACATATAAAATGTTGTTGATAAAAATAATAAAAATACATTATGTATCATATTGTTCAGTTGCAGTAGTAGTTCAGTTATTGTTCATTCGGTTTCAAGTAGAATCTGCCAATTTTATTTGAAACATAAAAATGCACTACTATGTTATTGTTAGTTATATTATACATATATACGATATGATTGTTTTAAATGGATGAATTTCAGTATTCTTGTAATATCTTGGTCATAAAACTTATCCAAACTTTTTTTACTCTACCAAGTAAGAAATATTCTTAATTGACTAGATTGGTATTATAAGAATCTGTAACGTATAATTGAGTTGAAATCGCATATTTGCTTTTTTACAACACTAGATTTAGTTCTTATTAATAAGTATATACATATGCTATTCATTACTGAAGCAAAAGTTTGATTTAGTTAAAATTAATTGGAATATAATTTAGTACATTAATAATATGAAAATGTTTTCCTGGGAAACTGGATTCTTAATATAGCGTCATCAATGACTTGATTCATTTACGTCTTTTCACTGAATCAACTAAAAAAGCGTGTTCTCGTGACTTTCAGTGTTTTCCCAACTACTTTTCCATAGAACAATCATAAAAACTAACCCTGAGGACTCCCAGAATGATGCGATGAAGTCGATGCGCTACCATTGCTACTCCTAATCAACTGTGGTCCTGCTGATCGTACTTGAACTGGTGGTTCCAAAATGTCTCGGTACTTGGACACCATCAGCACAGATATAAAATAAACAATGGCCAAGGACAAGAATTGGGCTTGCTTGGTTTCCTCCTGAAAATGAGATCGTTGCACGTGAATTTGGATCGAGAACGCGACGCCGTGCCTGTTGGACAAAAGTTCTCACCACGTCTCGATAAATAACTGCTCTAAGCCGGTTCACGTCCATGTCTTGGAGAAGTTTTTCTGGATCTTTTACTGGACTGGATTGGCTTGATAAATTATCAGCAATGTTCTAGGAATAAATGAAGGAAATTTAAGTGATTAGGTTTAATATTAATTGCATTTTTTTATTTTATTTAACACATATTTAAATTTTTAGACAAAGAAAAGGTGAATATACCTTAGGAGAATTTTGGACTCCTCTGATAAAGGACTGCAAATGAGCGGCTTTATGATTGGTATTTAGTGAAGTGGGTGCAATAGCGTGGTGGGGCCGCGTCCTTTCTTTGCATTCCAAACAATTTCGTACTGCGCATGTGCAAACCTATTACAAAAGCCACATACAGGATGAGTCAACAACTAACAATGATTAAAATTAAAAATCCAAATATGTATGTACAATGTACATAAAATGTAATTTCAATGAATTTAGTCCAAAATAGGAACAGATTATGATTATAATGATTAAGTAATTATTAAATTAGTTTAGAGGATTCTGGAATTCTTTAACTGAGTTAATTCAGTTAATGTTAAATAACTCATAAAGAAAACATGAAAATTAATTTTTTTCTAATGGCAAATTTTACCTATTAGTGACAGACGCTTAAAGAATTTAACATAAATAATATTTAAAAGATTTAGTTTGGCGAATAATTTAAAATTCGTACATATTTCAATCTGTTATAGTATTAACCCTTCAAAGGTGACGCCCGGTCTCACAGACCGATGGAAGTTATTGCTTAAATACAGTGTGTCCACGGATGTGGTTGACGATAGAAAAAATTTTTTTATCTTTCATTTTTCGAGAAAAAGTCACTCTTGATAAAAAATTCTGCTTATGCTCAAACTATCATAGAAAATGTTGGATTGTTAGATTTTTATACAGGGTTGCCGAAAAGTTAGAAAATGTGAAAAAGTACCAAGAGTAAAGTGCCTTAATTTTTTGAAATACAGAAAAAATTGTTAAGGAAAAGTTGTTTGGAATTAAAAGGCCAACTTAAATTTAGAATATCAATTATTTATTTTTAAAAATGCATTTTTACATTTATTTTTTATTAAAATAATTAAGTGCTACGAAATTTGTTAATTTTAATTAATCAAAAATAATGGCAAATAAACTAATAATCTAATGATAATTAACAATAACTAAAATCGTAATATTCTTATTCTACATAGCTACCTCCTACTTCAACACATTTTTCAGCTGATCTTACAAATT
>JABRWK010000095.1:167163-188786 GCA_013372445.1 Hypothenemus hampei | reverse complement strand
AAAAAAATGTTTTTTTCATTTTTAATTTTAATAATTTTAATTAATCTATCAATTTATTACTTCTAACTTATTATTAATGTAATAAAATAATGAATAACAAATTAAAGTGAAGAAAGTATTCAATTTTAACTACAATAAGCATCCCACGTGATGACCGTTAATTTCAAGGCATATTCGAATTTATTTATCGAGAAAACACGTCTAATCAATCCATAAATATTTCACATGAAAGAAAAACAAAGGAAGAATAAAATAAAAAAATGAATAATTTTCAGTTGATTGACACATTTGTCAATAAAAGCCAAAAATATCATGGCTCACTTCGAAATTATTTTTCATAATCGCGGCGCGGCCCCTTGTAACGACAATATATAGAAATATTCAATTCGATTTTTTTCAAAAACAATGCATCTTATACGTTAAAACAAGAGTGTAAAACAATGATTAAGGAACTTCACCAAATTTAATACCTATTATTAATTAAAACTATAGTAATATGCAACTTGCAATTTACGAAATTACCAAATGCATTACTTTAATAATTGTTAATTTATAATGATAAATACCGAATACGTGATTTCAAATACAAGAAAAGAAAGTTTTATATGTTAGGTTTTACCTATAAAGTGAGATTATATGTAAATTATGTGCATTAGTAAATTTTATCCTAACTGGTGTAATATTATGAGAATTAAATGTAACTGCATACAGTTCTGTGCAGATACATCATATTATATTAATATTTTCTGATAGAACAAAATGGTTTAACAAACCAACTGTAAATGCAGATCTGTTTAAATTTAAAGGCAATCTAAATTACTATGGTGAAACAGATATGATGCTGGAACTTCACAAAAGGACTTATGTATGTATCACAGCAACTGCATAATATGCATATATTTTACATATTATGTTAAAAAGTTTTTTATTTTTATTACAGCAATATGTTCAAAGAACGTAAACTGCTCCAATTATTCTGAGACATGCAAAATATGAATTATCATCCTTATATTACATAGGCAATTCAATTTGAAATAATAAAGTTCGATTATACATATAGAAATTTTACTGTGTACACTGTATAGTCTGAAATTACAGAATCTGCCGAATTGCAGTAGCCAAACTTCAACAGTAAATAGAACTTTTGAAAATAAGAAAAGAAATTATATAAACATGGTACGGGAAATGCTTAGTTTCCGATCTAAGGGCATTAAAAATTTCCAAAAAGATTTTTTTTTGGTTAACATCTTGCAAAAAAATTGAAATTTATCAAATTTTTATTATGTTTGTTAACTAAAATTTATTCAGAGCTTAGTTTCCTTATTTTGGTTATCTTCGCCAGAGCAAGAAAATTAATGAGACGATTTAAGAAATCCCGTGTAATAGATCGGAATAATTAAGCTTGAAACGAAATAACTGCAGGTATCAAAAAATGCCTAAAAGGGTTTTTAAAAGAAATTAAATTCGGTATAATATTTTGACAAAATGCAATGCACTTTAGGCCAATGAAGTATATCAAATTTGGTTAAATTGTCTGCAGCATTTTTCGACCCGTGTTTATACGTTATTTTCAAAATTTCTCTCCCGTGTTAAAGTTTGGCCACTACAATTCAAAACACCCTATATAGGTTATAGGAGTTTTCTTTGTTCTTGATCAACAAATATCAACCAAAAATACAGTGTGAACATTTGTTAAAAAAAAATGAAACACATTTTCACATCGCATTTTGGATGGATATTTGTTGATTAAGAAAAATCGTTTAACTAAAATCGCTTCGTGAGAACCCGCCTTTATAAATAATTTTTACTTCTTTTTCTCAGTAATAAATTCTTGAGATATCATTTGTTTAATAAGAAACTCTGTATACATAACAATAATTTTGAAATATTTTTTCAAAGTTCATTTCATAAAAATAAGTTAATCATAAAAACTGCGAATAATCAATGAAATTATGATAAAATAGATATTTAAATTAATTAATGATTTAATAGTCAAAAGAAGATCATATGCAATGTATCATAATTTTTAAGATTTATGTTTTAGAAATAAACCGATGGCAATTCTTCAAATGTTCTCTATAAAAAGAGGTTATTCTAAAAATATAGTACTGTATTACATAAAGTCTTTTTATTAAACTTTTTTTAGAAATTTATTTACCAAATAAAAATAGAAATTATGTGCAGAGTTGTATGTACTGGGTTCCCAATTTAATTATAACTACGAGGTTTTTCAATAATAGACAGAAAGATGCCGTTTGCGGAACATCGTGTTACTATTGTGTAACATAGAAGATGTCGCAAGCAAACATATATTACGATTTAAAAATTCATCATTTTAGGATCCCTAGTATCTCAGATGTCTGGTTACTTATCAAAAAAGCAAAAACCGTTTATTATAAATCGCTTAACATATAAACTAGTGACTTACTCGGTATTTTTCTAAAATTAATAATTTGTTATATTTTTAAATGGAAAATTTTATATATTTTCTATTCGTTAAACTCGTCATTTCTTCAGAAATTTAGAAATAAATCATTTTCTGTAGCAATTTTTTAAGATGCTTAAAAAATACGATATTTCGATCATTTTTTTAACAGGCTGAACAAAAATTGATTTTTTGTTTGCGGCGCTCATTAGGTTAATTGGGAAAATTTGATTCCAATATACGGTTATTTTTTAAAATCCACCGATGTTTACATCGGTCGAAACCATAGAAGCACCAAACGTTTCTAAATGAGTCGATGGAAATTTAGGATGTTTCCAAGGTTACCGGTTAATATCGAATTTAAGAACTGATGCGGCACCGCACCGACCGAGATTTCTGTATGGAGTTTGGGCAAGAATATATGAAATATGTATAGATATAATCTTATTTATACTTGTTAGCTAATTGTAAGTCAAAATATTAGTTTTCATAAATAATTTAACTATCGTCTATAGTTTTTATATCGTTTTGTAGGTAAAATTGTTTTAATTGAGAAAATTTTGTTTGAAAGCATGTGGAACTGTATAGAAGTTACCGTTAGTTAAGAATATGAAACAACAGAACAAAAAGCGAGGTGAACTCATGTACTGACTACACTGTTAATACATAAAAGGTTGAGTAAAGAAAAAGAATTTAACAGACCAAAATGTAAGAAAACAAAGCGGCGGCATGAAATAACTATAGAACTGAATAATGAGTTTAAAGAAGTTAAACTATCTAGAGAAGAATTTGATAACAATTTCAGAAATTTAGTCAAAACAACATTAAAAAGGGAAGCACTACTGGAAAAGGATCTGTTACATAGAAATATTATAACGATTTTAACGAGACATTGAGGGATAAAGTTTCAATAAGCCCGCCTAAAAATACTCTTTTTGACACATTAGTTAATAAACAATTAAATGTTTCTATTTCCTCTATTATAGAAGATCAAAAATTTTTTCAAAATGTTAATAAAAATTTTCAAAAAATGAAGAACAAAAAAGAATGAAGGCTTAGTCTTAGATGTGAAACAATAGTTTTTTTCTCTAGAATAAAGGAGAAAAAGACAAAGAAGGGAAAGGTAGATTATTTAATGATAAAAAATGAGATGAAGGAAAACAATTGAGAAGAGACGAAGCAACTACAATTTTAGAACTTGCTAAAGCACTGTCTCAGAGAGGAAAGTGATACCTAAATGTTTCAGGTGATCTCTATTCTAACATTTTTTGAGAATTAATCTCAATTTTTTTTGTGAACTTGTGAATCTGTATTTGCTTGTGTACTCCTAATAGATTTAGTTAAAGTTAAATGAATCTCTATTTTTAAGAATGAGTTTTTAATTTTTCATATGATAACTTTTACTTTACATTTACCTACATATTTATGTTGTCAACTGACTTTTAATGTAGTTGAATTGAAATGTTTATTTATCAAATTAAAATATTTATGTTTGGGACATTTTCTTTAATATACCATTTATCATAAAAAATGGTACACCTAGAAGCACTGAATTTATTTTCTTCAAATTTAGCATGTTATTCAGAATGGAGAAGTGTTAAGGAATTTCATAAAATAATGAAANATTCGTTAAACTCGTCATTTCTTCAGAAATTTAGAAATAAATCATTTTCTGTAGCAATTTTTTAAGATGCTTAAAAAATACGATATTTCGATCATTTTTTTAACAGGCTGAACAAAAATTGATTTTTTGTTTGCGGCGCTCATTAGGTTAATTGGGAAAATTTGATTCCAATATACGGTTATTTTTTAAAATCCACCGATGTTTACATCGGTCGAAACCATAGAAGCACCAAACGTTTCTAAATGAGTCGATGGAAATTTAGGATGTTTCCAAGGTTACCGGTTAATATCGAATTTAAGAACTGATGCGGCACCGCACCGACCGAGATTTCTGTATGGAGTTTGGGCAAGAATATATGAAATATGTATAGATATAATCTTATTTATACTTGTTAGCTAATTGTAAGTCAAAATATTAGTTTTCATAAATAATTTAACTATCGTCTATAGTTTTTATATCGTTTTGTAGGTAAAATTGTTTTAATTGAGAAAATTTTGTTTGAAAGCATGTGGAACTGTATAGAAGTTACCGTTAGTTAAGAATATGAAACAACAGAACAAAAAGCGAGGTGAACTCATGTACTGACTACACTGTTAATACATAAAAGGTTGAGTAAAGAAAAAGAATTTAACAGACCAAAATGTAAGAAAACAAAGCGGCGGCATGAAATAACTATAGAACTGAATAATGAGTTTAAAGAAGTTAAACTATCTAGAGAAGAATTTGATAACAATTTCAGAAATTTAGTCAAAACAACATTAAAAAGGGAAGCACTACTGGAAAAGGATCTGTTACATAGAAATATTATAACGATTTTAACGAGACATTGAGGGATAAAGTTTCAATAAGCCCGCCTAAAAATACTCTTTTTGACACATTAGTTAATAAACAATTAAATGTTTCTATTTCCTCTATTATAGAAGATCAAAAATTTTTTCAAAATGTTAATAAAAATTTTCAAAAAATGAAGAACAAAAAAGAATGAAGGCTTAGTCTTAGATGTGAAACAATAGTTTTTTTCTCTAGAATAAAGGAGAAAAAGACAAAGAAGGGAAAGGTAGATTATTTAATGATAAAAAATGAGATGAAGGAAAACAATTGAGAAGAGACGAAGCAACTACAATTTTAGAACTTGCTAAAGCACTGTCTCAGAGAGGAAAGTGATACCTAAATGTTTCAGGTGATCTCTATTCTAACATTTTTTGAGAATTAATCTCAATTTTTTTTGTGAACTTGTGAATCTGTATTTGCTTGTGTACTCCTAATAGATTTAGTTAAAGTTAAATGAATCTCTATTTTTAAGAATGAGTTTTTAATTTTTCATATGATAACTTTTACTTTACATTTACCTACATATTTATGTTGTCAACTGACTTTTAATGTAGTTGAATTGAAATGTTTATTTATCAAATTAAAATATTTATGTTTGGGACATTTTCTTTAATATACCATTTATCATAAAAAATGGTACACCTAGAAGCACTGAATTTATTTTCTTCAAATTTAGCATGTTATTCAGAATGGAGAAGTGTTAGGAATTTCATAAAATAATGAAATAATTATAATCTGCATCATTACTTTAGCTAAATAAGTATTAATTTGCAGAAAATAAATTTAGTGCTTCTAGGTGTATAATTTTTATGTTAAGTAGTATAATAATACTATATTTACATCCATATGTATGTAATATGTTGTTTGTACTATATTAATAACAACGTAACGTACGATAACAAGTCGACCAAAATTTAAATGTAATTATGGGAATAATTGGTTCATTATCCGGTTTGTTAATTGACTATCATCTAGGGCATTATCCTGTTGCATCTCTAACTATTTTATCTTCGCCAATACCTACATCTTCAGGTATATTGAGCTCATTGTTATTATGAATGCTCATGTTTTGCAATATATAAGTGGCAATCTTACAGTGCCTATATTATACAGGATGTCCGGAAATTAGTGGCCAATAAAGAAATGGTGGATTATATGGCCGAAAATATGAGAAATATGCTTATACATATGCTTTTGTCGTTGCTTTTTTATTTTTTCAACTTTGACACCCTGTATCTTTGTTAATATCAACTTTTGTACTAAGGTAAATTGGGTTCAATCGACATATTTTAGTGTTCTCTATCTAGGGTTTAACCATGACCCATTCCCAATGAATTACCCTGTATAAGGTATATCTTTTTTAATTCGAAAAGACAGGCCAAACGATTTTTCTAGTCCAAAATGACATACAGGGTGCCACAAAGAAGTTGTAGCGGTTTAAAGAGTCATTGGTGGTGCCCTCTAGAAAATACACCTAAATCGTCAACAAATTTTTATTTCTCGTCCTAAGAAACTCCCATATATCAAATTTCATAAAATTCGATCGAGGCTGTCGAAAGATAATACAGAAAATGTAATTAATTTTTTCAACTCTGACACGCTGTAGCTCCTTTAGTAGTGTTTTTTGAGTATATGTTTATAAGTATTTTTCTCTTATTTTCGGCCATACAATCCACCATTTCTTTTTTGGCCACTAATTTCCGGACAGCCTGTATATACATTATCGTACATTCTCTAATTGCAACCTTCTAAAAGTCTCTTCTATTCTCTTCTTTTCAACTTTTCAACCTTCTAAAAGTCTCTTCTATTACAACTGTGTTACTTAATTGTCTATTAATCTTCTTTTTTCTAATATTAAATGTCTAGTATTCTTAAAAGTTGTTAACAAAATTTGTTGCTTATAGTTTCTTAAGATATATATAAGCACAATCCGCTAATAAATAAGTTTTGGACAAAAGTAGTGATAATGGATTTCCCTCAAGGTTTTTATAAACTTGCCATACCCTGTAGTCATGTTCGGATACAAGCAATCTACAACATATTAATAAATTGACGTTGAACATCACATATTGCCTGAAGCTGTACTGAGTAATATCCTTTAGAGTTATAATACGTATTCGTTGAACCTGGTATCTTAATATGTGTCCCATTAAGACGTCCAAAAACGTTTGAAAGATAATAAAGCTCAACGGTAACAAGAAAACAAACTAATTTAATTACCCATTGGGAAAACCTCTTGCATCTTTTAATTTATTAAATTTCTCAACATTTTCTTGGGCAGATTCATTTTAAGGTTAGGCAATGTATTTATTGTAAAGTTCGCATAAAGACTTGCAATATCTTAGAAATATTCTGAAACAGTGTCCTTCATTGACGTTAAATCTATTTCTTACTTCTCTAAAACTCTCTAATATACTTAGTGCCCAAGGAGTCATTAAGAGACTATTCTAATGAGGATAAACGGGTCGAACAGTCTTTACTTTTTTGGAACAATCTGTTTTAAAAGTAGCTGTAACAATTTGAACATAATGAATTTTAGATAGCATTTCTAATGACTTCAGAAAATATTTAAAAGTGAAACATCCTCTCAGTCGTACTTACTTCATATTATATTTTTGATAATCTAAAGTGTTTCTGAAACTCGGAGAAGGAATAATCTGTGAACAGGTTTTCCCCAAAATTGGTAATTTTTTTTGTAGTTTGCCAGCTTGTCATGATTATAAATTCATAAAAAGAAGAATCCGATTTTGATGAACATTTTCATTTTAACATATTCATTAGAATGCTTCAAGCAACACTCTCCATTTTTCATTTATGATCTTCACGTTATGCAATTTACTTAAACTAAATTATAAATAAGTAGTTACAAAACCCATTCTTTTACATATATTATTGGCATTAACCGAAACTGTTGCAAAATTCCATAAAATTGGAAATTGGCCGAAAGTATTTTTGACCAATTGATCCAATAATTAGTTCAAAAAACCGATAGTTTTGTGGTGAATTTTGAAAAATGCGACACTTCACTTTGAGAGTAAAAATATTTTTCTTTATAGATTAATCCATTAACATCAGGCCTATAGTGTTATTTATCATACGGAAAATAGATGACTTTTTAAGGTTAGGTTTCTATTATTCCATCATAAAATCATTAAAAAAATGGCCAAATTTAAGACAAAAATTAATGGATTAATGAACATTGCCTGTTGCCTCTTGTAGGACATATTCATATCGAAATATTGTAAAATATTATTAACTGAATCCAAATTTATAACAGGTAAGTTGAAAACTATACCTAAAAGACAATATCTACTTTCCCAATTTTTTAAGGCTAAAATTCAAAAAAAGACTTTGGAGATTTTTTTAACTTTGATATCACCAGTGTTCTCGGATTAATTAAAAGAGATTGCATCTCAAATTTTGTTAAAAAATGGTTATTAATAAAAAAATTAAAGAACAATGAAATTTTAAATTTGAAGTATAGGTCGCTCCAGAAAAGGCTTTCATCCGGTATGTAAATCACATAATAACATAAAATTTGAATTAAAATGACCTTAAATAAAGTAATCCTTTTAAGGAGGCAGAGGCAAGCATTATAATTGATTTTCTATGTTTCAATATTAAGAAATCACAAACAAATTGATAGTTAAATTACAAAATCACAACTCAAATTTCCTAAATTTTATAGGAGATTAAATAGATCTTTTAAACTTTGCCTAGGAATGAATAATTGAAAATTAAAAAAAGTAAAAATAATTTAGAAAAAATGTACCCATAATAAATATTTTTTAAAAACTGACGAAAAGACGAATTCAACGAACAAATAATCACAGACTACGCCACTGTTTTCTACGTAAAAAGATCTATATGAGGCAGTTTTCACGTTTTCGATAAGTTATCAGATAATTGAGATACAGAGGGTAGATACGACAAATTTTCATAATCACCCTCTATCTTAAAAACAAAGAATGCTAGAGAAACTCTGGTTATGGTATCTTTCGTTTTATAAAAAATAGCATTACGTCGCACAAATTGTACCTTTCTATTTTTTAATAATAAGCGAGAAATCCCGTAAAGAGACAAAATTGGGGCACTTTATACATTAACTCATACTTGATCTTACTGCTGTAAGTAAGTGGCACATTAATCTTTTTACAAACCTTAATTCAAGTATCATGTAAAATTTCAATTTACCTGCTTTAAAAGCAACTCGCTGTTGGCACTCAAACATGTGACCAAATATTTTGTGAGACCCAAAAAGGAACTCAAGACATCACTGGTCAAATGATCTCTCGACGAGCGTTGCAACATAAAACTGATCACAAGGAAGCCTCTATTTTGGATCATGTGTTGTTGTACAGTCTGCGAACTTTCAACTAGTTCACAAATGAAACCCAGCAATTTGGAGCTGTAAAAATATTAACGTATTTTTATGAGAAATTAATCGTCCGTCGTCGCAATAAAAAAACATAAAGTGCATAAAACCATAAATTATATGAAAGCGCAATTTCGCGTATTTTCCACCGGTTTGAATAAGTTTCGTTTCGTCGAGCGCGCGCCAGTAAAAGCGAGTAATTTTATGGAATATAAGCAGTGTTCAACTTACCACAGGGCTGGATCTTTTTTTATATCCATGGACCCGTTGCATTCGAATGGTAGGTCGAGTTGGGAGAATAATGGAAACAACACTTGGATACCGCCTATTGAGTTTAACGTACTGTGGATGGAGTGAGTTATCACAGCTTTTACGTCCTGAAAAAGAGAGACAAAGGTGCAATCATGAATTATTCTACTTTCTGATCTAGAGCAATGTATTGGAAATCCTTATTTATTTTTTTTTATTTCAGTTACCTGGTACAAAATTTCTTATTTATTTTTTGAATTGGTTATTCTTATTTTGGGGTCAGATATTTATACCTACTAGGGGTAGGTAAATATATTTTACATAAAGCTGATAACGGTTGTTGGTTGGTGTCCATATGATTAATATAGTACAGTAAAGTCCGGTTATAACGAACCTATAGCGAACTGTTGGTTATAATGGACTAAATTTAAAGGAACGAAAATTTTGCCATAAGACCAAAGTAATGTAATTTTTCATCGGTTATAACGAATCCATTGGAATGGCTCGTGGAGGTTCACTATAAGTGAACATTACTGTATATAATATAGAGGGTGTTATAGAACGTAACCATCAAACTAATTACAATGAATTTTTAAACAAAAAAAAATAAAAAGCCGGTTTCTTTAAAAACAATAACAAAATGCCAAATAAAATTGTTAAATTTTGTAACATAAGTTGTCTTCATTTCAATAAAGATTGGGCTAATTTACTAAAACATCAGTTACACAGGGCGACTTTAGTAGCTACTTGTCAGTAAATTTACTCGCTACTATAAAAGTCGCCCAGTGTTCAACTTTACTCGCTGAGGAAAAACCAACAGCGAGTTTACTCTCAGCTAAAATTACATTGGACTTCTTTTATATTAGCGATTAAATTTAGCGAGTAGCCACTAAACTCACCTTGTACAATTCATGCTTAACATATTATTATAATTATTATTAACCTCTAATTTTTACTTTTAATTATTTAATATTTTGATTTTTCGATGTATCAAGATTCGCTCATTCAAATTAAGAATTTTTAGCTTGATTTCTGTCAGACTTTGATCACATATTTTAAAAAAATAGACGTTCTATTTAAAACACATTACATATGAAGCTTGTAGATCTTGAAAGCGAAATAACAGAACCATCACGATCAATCTAATATTCTAAGAACTTTATTAATTTGGGAAAAATTCAGACATTGTGTCGAAAAAAAATTATTTGAGATTTTTAACTTATTCTTATTTAGGACATATAACCCTTAGTTTCTGGAAAACCAAAAGTTGTTTTTAAATTGTCGAACCACGAAAAAAAGTATCGAGAGAGACAACTTTTGTTACAAAAATTGACTTACATTCCCGCCAGATACTGTTTTAAATATCTTAAATTACCCAATTTAACAAATGCGGTATCCACCTTGCCATTAGTTTTCTCAATCCTTAATTATTCTTCAAAATATAAAACATTCCATCATTTCAGATCAAAATACTAAACACTTCGACTTATTGATTAAAATTATTTAACAGATCAACTCGTGCTTTCATGTGAAGAATGAAAGAGTTTAATGTAGTTATATATTTGTTGTTGCTGATAGTTCGTTGCACAAAAAAGTTCTGCCCCAAATGGAATTTCTTTAGAGTCTGCTTATTAAGTTACAAAACTTACAAAATGAGAATATGTCAACTGCTAATTGAACATTGATAGGAGAGTTCTTTTATGTGAACAAGTACTACAATGATATTATAAAATGCAATGATCGCAAATGAATATATTGGAGAACTCACATGAGTTTTTCGAAGGACATATGCAATGTCCTGTAAAAAGTGATCTATGGGAAACATTTTAGAGCATCAAATAAATGATTTGTTGTTAATCAATAAGAATCTAAATGATAAAGTAAAATGTTGGAAAATGCAATCAGTCCGCTAATTATTGAAGCTATTGAAAATCAAGTCGGTAGAGATGGAAATTGTTTAATTGATCATGATAAATTACATTTTCAACAAGATGGCGCTACGCCTCACTATGTTCTTCCGTTCATTTAGGTACAGGAAAAGTTTACAAATATTTAATCAACTTAATATCTAGAATCCAAAAATGAAAAAATATACTATAGGATATTCCATTTAAAATAAGGAAGTTGACATTGCCTAGCGGTATAAAGTTGAAAATATTTTAGATGAATAGGTCGTATTCGTATTACCTTAACTTCAGTATATTAAAAACATGGGGTTCGAAACGCTTTAAGATTTTTAAGAAAAAACTGCATTTTTACCCTTTTATCTAACAAAATAACTGTGGGTCTTTCTTCTTTTTAAATACAAATTCTATTTAGATTTCACCTCCAGGGCGTGCCCTGATATTCCTCTCTGATTGAGACATCACTCCAAACCAGACCAGACTTTACTTTATCTTACGTAAAACGGATTTGCTAGGTAATCCCCACAAAACAGGTTTGCTTAATTAGTAAAAGTACCCACTAATATATGACACCATTGTTAGTTGAATTAATATATCCCTATATAATAGTATATAAACATACATTTAATTCACAAAAAATGACATATTCACATTTATATTGTTAGATTATCCCTTTAGAAGGGAAAAATGTAGTTTGTATTTTTGCAAATGAGATGATTTCTAAAGGATTTCGTGACCAAAAAATATAAATGGAAAAGTTTCTAGTGAACATGTTATGTGAATCATTTTATATATATTAATAATGTCATTTAAATGGCTATTTTTACCACGAACGTATTTTACTACGCTCTACGGAAGCACTTTTTGCCTAAACTAGTTCAGAACCATCCAGAAAAAACGGTTCCATTTTAATAACCACTTATAAATCACAGTTTTATTGTTTAATTTTTCATTCTATTATTGAACAAAAAGAGTAAGGAGTAAACAAAAGTAAGGGAGTCGCATTACTAATGTTGCTTTCGCTTCAATTTGTATTTGATTAACAGGCAATAAGAGATTTTTGTAGCACGGTTGCACGACAATCACAACAACATCTAGGAACATATTACCATTATCAATTTTATAGAAATTTTTTTAATTCAGAGAAATAATTTCTATAATTATTATAGCCGTATTTATGGAAACTGAAATTGAATCTATGGAAATTTGAGAAAATGTGGAATAAATAAGTTAAATGTTTTTGAAATAACTACATATGTATACAGGAAGTTTCGCTTCGATGGGATATTAGAAGTATATAAAAACGATACTATAAAAATCTGAAAGCAGTCACATAAATCTTGATCGACTTGATCTACCTTTGGAAAATATTTTCAACTTTGTGGCACTTCCGGTAATACCGAAAGTAGTTGTCAACTTATATATGTATGTTATTGTATTATTATACATATATATATTTACTTATATCGTATTACATATTAAAAAATAATGATGATGACATCTTTATCCACTTATGTCTTAAATTCTTCTTTTAATTGAATAAAAAGATGCTATAATAAAACTACACTTTTTGGCCGAACTGTACAATTCTTTTGATTCTTCAAAAAAAAAAATGAGCACCATGAATCATTCGTTGTTGAAAATAACCCTATTTAGTTATGAAACTAACAATAAAATTAATTTATTTGCATTAAAAGACAGAAAGTCCGTTTGGTGTCCTAGCGGTAATACGTATGATCATTTTTTAACATTTTATTACAGAAATGTTTCTCTTGGTATCATATAACTACTGTTTATTTCATTAAACATAAAATATTTCCATAAATGATAATTTACAGTAGTATTGATAATTATCAGCTCATATATCATTAAACATAATAATTGCATATGAGTAATACAAACTACCCTTTGCCATTGATTTCTTGTTACTTTTTTTACTGATTAATATATCGTTTATTGCATCCAGTAGTGGTACAACTGAAAAGTAGTAATACATATGCGAGAAAATTAGATCTATAAAACTCCGACGAATTTCCAACGAATCACGATTATTCAGGTATAAACAAAAAATTAAAATTGACAATTACAAGTGTTTCATTTTTAGGAATCAATTTATTTTAAAACCTTCGAATAAAAAAAATATTTGATTATATCTTCTCATTTTTCCTACATAACTGAAAAATTAAATTAAACGTTTGGAAGGGTACACATACCTCTTCGTTTGCGTGCTAATAGATGTCAATAGAGAAATAAGGTCAGGGAGTTAAAATATATTGTATTTTTGAACAAAGGTTATTAAGAGGAAGAGGCAAAAGTTTGTAATGGAACTTGGCCAAAGAACCATATTCCAAGCGTAATACTTTCATTATTTCCTCTTTTTATGGTCACCTAATATAAGTCCTAACAAGTATATATTAGGAAAATTCCTATTCTGGAAAACAAGATTCCATATGAGTCAAAGGGCATTTGGCTCGTTTGGCTGAGAAAAAATTTAACTTAGCCTCAATGCGTTCTTTCGGTATGGCATAAAGTAACATTTGTGTAATAAAATGTAACCGATAATTTATTATGTAAGACAAGCAATTCAATAAAAATACTCTATACTCAAATTCTCCAGAACCTAAAAACAACAGGATAATTGAGGCTAAATCGAGAACATCATCAGCTATTAGTTCTTTTTATTGTTATAAGGGTCTCAATCTTTTCTTTGTCAATAGCAATTGTCAGAATATATCGAGTACACCATTTATTGCGTGCAGGTGATTTTCTCGTAAACTAATGATTTAAACAAAAAAAATTGTCAGGCAAAATTTGTTTGAGCACCTCTCTTGATATGAATATGTTTTCGAAAAAGTAATTTTAACGTTCGTTCATTTTTTCAACGATACTATTACATTTTTTTGGCCAAAATCGATTCTCTGCAAAAACCTAAAATACATTTTTAATAACACTTTCTTTAATTTGATAATTTTTTTAAGAAATACATAAAGTTTAAAAAAAATGTCAAATCAAACTATTGTAACAAAAAATAGTTTTTCGATCAAGTAAATGTTCAAACTATTTTCTATCAATTTCAGTACATTTTTGAATACATCTTTCAAACACATTAAGAAATGCTTGATAAGTAATTTCCCGAGAACGCGCTTAATTCATTCATTCATATTTTCTGGTGTTGTTGGGGTATGTTTATAAATTCTATCCTTTAAATAACCCCATAAAAAAAAACATTATTAAAAACAGTAGATTATATAAACTCGATTGATAAGCGAGCAAAGATAAAATCTATGCTGTCAACTTAGATGTTGTCTACTTCTTGACTATTGTAGAGTAAAAAGTGTTCCAATAAAAATAACAAAGTTTTCAATTCAAGAAAAAATTGAAATGATCCTAAGTGATCGTAATATTCGTGCAGCAGTTACAATGTACAGTGAATGATTTCCGGCAAATGTGATTACATCAATGTTTACATTGAAAAGAGTTATGGTAAATTTTGAAGAAACTGGGAATATTGATCTAAAACGAAAAAAGTTTAGAAATACTGCATTCAAATGAAGACAATGAAATTAATGTTCTGGCTGCTGTTGCTTGCGATCCAAATATTACTTACTATTCGAGAAATTTCATCCATTTCAAGAATTTCATCAAACAATGTTTTTCCATTTTACACCGTCCTACATTTCATCATTATCACATTTCCTTACATCAAGAATTTCTCGAAAAGGATTTCAAAATAGATTATTGTTTTGTCATTAGACAAAAAAAATAATAAGCAATTCATAATTTTTTTATGCCAATAGTGATTCAGACGAGTCAACCTTCACAAATCATTGTCAACTTAACCGATATAACATGCATTACTGGTGCTTTGACAATCCGAAATGGATTAGACGAGTTGAGCATAAACGTCTGTGGTCTATAAATATTTGATGCGGAATCATAGAAACCAATTTGATCGGACCATATTATTGATGTGGTCTTGAATGAAAAAAATTATCAAAGATTTTTAGACATAAAATTGTATCTTTTATTTAAGGAATTAAATTTGGAGTTTCGCCAAACAACATGGCTTCAGATTGACCTATTGACCCTTTATCAGACATTTTTCCAGAAATGTCTGAAGAATTTTCGAATGCGATTATCCAGAACGTTGAATTGGAAGCTTTGAAACTGTCAGCTGGCTAGTAAGGACGCAAGATTTTAATTCCTTAGTTTTTTTTATGATGTTATTTGAAGGATAGAGTTTCTAAATATATCCCAACAACACCAGAAAATATGAAAGAATGAATTAGGTAAGCTTTTCGAAAAAATTCCTTATCAGATATTTATTAATGTCCATGGTTAAAAGACATAGTCAAAAGTGTATTGAAGTTGATGGAACACATTTGGAACATTTTCTTTATTAGAAAACTTTTTTTATTTTGTTGTTTTTGCAATAATTAGACCTGAAAATTTTTAAAGAAAAACTGCTTATTTTGGTAAAAAGGGATCTTGAATGAAAACATTCCTTCGCCTTATTTTTTTCAGTGAATTAATTTTCGTCAAAAAAATTTAGGGGTGTTACTGAAAAAAATAGAAGTATTCTTGATATGAAAAAATAATTTTTTTTCAAATTTTCAGTTCAATAGAAGTTCTCTCCCATCAAACAAATTTTACCTGACTAATTTTTTGCTTAAATCGTTAGTTTATGGAAAGATTGCATACGCATGATAAATGAAACACCCTGTACAACTGGTAGAAACCGCATTATAAGAAAAACTTACTTGTAACATGAGAGCATGAGGCGTGTGGACGAAATAGGATAAATTCCCCTTGGGCGCCGATTGCAAACATAATTGGGTATCGGTTGCCACCGGATTGTACATGAACACGATGCCGCTGGAGAGTTTTCCATCGTACAACACCTAAAAACATCATATTTTTATTAAATTGAAAAACCACTTTTAATGAATAAAAGTTCAATTCGATACAGAGATAAAAACAACATGCACAAGGATCACAAGCGCAATTCAATCCCGGCAGAACAGCATGCTTGGCGCGTCCAGAATGAGGGGGATTTTGCCAGAAATAATAAATTCAGTTTAATTAAGCCTGGGAATTCATATGCAAATGTGATTTCATCCATCCATCCAGCCGGCAATCCATCCAGAGGGGACTCTCCATAACAAAGTTGACTGGGGCGAACGCATCCCGATTTAATATCCTCGTTTTGAGGTTATTTTTAATTAAAAAATTAGAGGAAGTGAACGCAAAAATTGGAAAACAGCATTTCCACGTAGCCATATATGGCTAAGCAAACATATCAGTTACTTGGTAATACACTTCTAAATCGGCATGCATAAAAAATACTGACCCAATTAAACAAAAAGATAAATCCTCAACGATAATTTTAAAAATTTTGAGTTGGCACCTCACACAGAAGGCCCACAGAAATCCATGGGATGGAAACAAAGCTAAAAAAAATAAGAAAAAAAGAAAAATAACGGCTTACTGTTCGTGCATCTGCCGCAGTAACAATAACCATGCTTTGTGATTTTTCCGGATTATTTTCACTCACCCTTCGATGGTTCTCGGGCAAGTTGATGTGACACTCGTTATCAAATCTAAACTGGCTCTGAAAGTATCAAGAAATAAAGTTTTTGAAAAATGGTTAACTTTAAAACATAACGTTTGCAATAAAGTCTAATTTGACTAAAATTTAGTTAAAATGTGTGGAAAAACAAGTTTAATGTTAAATTGAGTAATGGATGGATAGTAAGTTAACAAGTAATCTAATATGAATCTTTATCTAAACATTTCTATAAAAAATATTCAATACTACGTAGTGAGAAAATGTAATTTTAAAGTTATTTTTCTAATCACTTTCATAAGAACAATTGAAACTTTTTAATTCTAAAGTTAATCTTCTTACATCTCGGTTTGATCTAAAGCGGGTTTTTACGGGATGATTTTCGCATGAAATCAATTATTTATTAATATCAATGCATTAAGAGCTCCTGATTTATTTATGTAGACTATGAATTTTATACATGCAACTTAATAAAAAGTAATCTAAAAGAGTTTACAGTTCTTAAAAGGACAAATAACATTTTTCAAAGTAAACGATAAAAATTAACAAGAAACTCAATTTTCATAAAATTTTTTGAAAATAGCCACATGTTCTTGAAACATGTAATTTGTTCAAATCCACTAAAGACAAATGAGGAACAACCATGCAAAACTATAAATCTGCACTTAAAGCAGTTTAGAGAAAAATGAGGCACGTTATTTATTTTTAGAGCCTCTAAAATTAAAATTAATCTGAATTCATACCTTTTGTTATACTCAAAAGATATGTTTCCCATAAACAGATTCTAACTAAAAAAAATTATATCAAGGAAAAACGAGACAAACAAATAGATGTTTGATTTTTTGTGAATGCAGGGTAGAGGTTGATTTTGCCTAACTACCACATCAAAACAGTGAAAATTGTCATTGTAGAGAGTATTTTCTATGAAGAACAAAGCAGAAAATTTAAATGTATGTCGCAGTGTATCATATAATCACAGTGGGTTAGCTCTGCTTCTCCCTCGTTTTCATCTTAGCATTCTAGTGCTGCCTCGAAAAACAAAATGTCTTTATAAAAACGAAATTTTAAGGTCGGGTTTTGATGTGATCATATAAAAATACCTCATATTTATACTTCCTCACTCAATTTTAGTAAAAATGAAGATGTCTAGTTTTGCATGAACACTCCTGAAATGTCGCTCCTGTAACGGTTATTACATTTTAATTTTAATTGCAATTTCATTTAAAAAATATATCATTCCCATTGGAAAATCCTTTACATAAACGTTAAATGAAAGTTACACTACCCCTATTATGTGCGTAAATGGAATACAAACATAACAGAAATTGAAACTATTTGTCCGATTGTACAATGATTTGAATTTTAGAAGCAAAAAGTACACAAACTAAAGAATTATGGTAAACGATCGTTTGTTACTAGTTTCATAATGATGACTTACCATAATTCTGAAAAAACATAAAATACATACAGGGTGTTCTGATTTATTTCCGGCAAACTGAAAGGGGGATAGACCTCATCATATTAAGCAATAAAGTTCATATGAACATGGGTAACAATAAAACAAAATGTAACACAGAACACCCTGCATGTATTAATATTGTGAGTGGAATGGGTAACAATACGTATTTTAAGATTGAGTACTTTGACGGCGAGTTAAATTTAAAAAAATATTTTCATTTCAACTTATTTGTTATGATTGGAAGGTTCTTATATTTAATATTTCGTTCACAACTACCATGATGCTCTTGCTTTCAGAAATAAAGGGAGCAGATCAAAATGACTTTATTAACCCTTAAATCGCATGTGGGATCTCTAGGTACCCCAATCATTTTTTGAAAAAAAAATCCATTGAATACATTTAAAAAATATGTGCGATCAATATGAAGAGTGTTTGTTATATTTTTTCATAAAATTATATACATATTTCAACTTTCAAAATAAAAACTTTTTTAAAACACTATTATATTATTTTTTCCTTTCAAATATTAAAAATTACAAATGTTATGATTTTTTAATGTAAAAAGTGCTTTTTTGCATTAGTAGAAGATCATGATTTTTTTCTGATCTGAAAAGTAATTTTTGGCTAATCTAACAATTATTTTTCGTAAATCGGTATGTCAAACCGCTCTTATTGTTATCCACAGTTCTTTACGTGGGGTCTCTGGAGATCCCATATGAAGGGTCCACCCTTCATATGCACTCTATAATATTCTAAGGTACGTATGCGACTTAAGGGTTAACGGTGCGTTTGAAATTGAAAGATTTTGCGATCTTCTTGATTTTATATGGTTGGATCCTAGTAATAGGAGAATAGAACTTGATACATTAAAGTGTGACACAGACGACGCGCTTGCCTTCCGTGGCACACCCGTCCATATTCAGCTTATCCGTTCTTCTTTTCTGTTGAAAGTTTCTTGATATTTCTAGATTTCTGTGGCTTCCTTGAAAAGTCGAGTATCACATCATATTATTATATCTAGAACTTGGTCTAGGACTGAATGACATGGTCTGTTTGTGACCAAAAGTGATCTGCCACCACCGATTTGTTGGTGTCTACTAATCTGCAAATCTCTTTTTAATCATTGACGTATGTGGTTATGCTCCTTTTGGTTGGATTTGTGTATAAAGACATACATATACTATATCTACCTAATATTCGGTATAAGGCAAAGGAAGACTCATTCCAATTGTATTCTTAGGTTAAAAAATTATTCTGACATTTATGCCTTCCTAAATTTTGCTAATTCCATCTGTAAACTTATGATAACAGTCAATAAGCTGTACTTCTAGGACCTTAAATCGGGATAATCAGCCTATTCGAATAAAAACGTGGAGGTTGGTCTAATTTCTATAGTTGTGTTTCTGAGTTCGTTTTACTAATGTATTTTTATAACCCTTCGTTTTTGTTTCAGCTGATGATTTGAGTGCATTTCAATTCACGATCTGTGTGAGATGAATTTCTATATGCCTTATGGTTTAAAACTGCAATCCCTGATTTTTTAATTAGAACATCTAAAAAGTATATTTTCTTTTTTTCATGGAATTCAAATAAATCAGGAATATGTTCAATTCTTGACATCCAAAAAGTGAAGCACAAAGGTGTCATCTACGTATCGGAGTCAATGTGAAGACTTCCTGACAGAAGTACTAAAGACAACCTCCTCAAAATATTCTATAATGAGGTTAGTGATGACAAGGCTTAGATTCCTATAACAACTCCACCTGTTGCGTCATAAATCAGCATGAAAATCGTTGGACCACGGCAATTAAGCCTGTATAAAAATTTTCTTAACAATTTATATTCTCTTAAGGATTTATAAGAGTTTTGTCTATAATTAAGTACACGTAAACTAATATTTACCATACTAGCGACGAGTAACAACGGTGGTGTAGTGATTAGACAAACATACTCTCAGTATATTGAACAATGATGATTTAGATTTGTAGAGAATAACAATTCAGTTCGATTTAACAATAAAGACCGAACGCACGGATTAAATTGAGAAAGTGTTTAGTTTTACTACACTCACCGACTTTAAATCCGGGACAGTCATAATTTTTATAAAGTTGAATTTATCAAAACTTTTTCCTATATCGACCGATTCGAAAGATTTTTTGACCAGTTGTAGCTCTATTATGGGTAAGTTTCCTGTAGCAAGGAGACACCCAAAAAATAAAATCAACATACTATACCGGGCGTAGCAATAGTGCCATATATTCTTCATCAAAGTAATTTTGCACCATCCCAGCGATGTGTGAAAATTGATTTTAATTCGAAAATTCTTCAGCCGAAAAATGCAAGAAATGTAAAAAAATTGAATATCTCTGGAATAATTCAAGATAAATTGATCTTTAAAAAAACAAAATACTCAGAAAAGACGAGGCTATAATACTCTATGATTTTTATATGTCTCAGCCACCTGGTACTGCTCACAGAAGACGTTAAACTTTGATGAAGAATACATGGCACTATTGATACGCCCGGTATAGTATGTTGATTTTATTTTTTGGGTGTCTCCTCGCTACAGGAAATTTACCCATAATAGAGGTACAACTGACCAAAAAATCTTTCGAATCAAGCGATATAGGAAAAAGTTTCGATAAATTCAACTTTATAAAAATTATGACTGTCTCGGATTTAAAGTCGGTGAGTGTATTTAAAATGTCTCTGATTAATTAGAACCACATAGGACACTACATGACCGAATAAAAGTTGCAATTATAACTTTTCATTTAGATTTTTATATTGTATTATTGGAAAATTGACTTGAATTCAGTGTCATCATTGTTTGAGGTTGGGTTATTCTTAAATCCAAAACACTGACTATTATGTTATGATCTCATCTATATTTCTTTATTATGTATTAGTCGAAGCTTTTCGCCTGGTTACAGGCATTCTCAAGACTATAAAGTATTAACAACATTATTCAAATATCAACAATCCCATCGTTTACAATCTCCTACCTTATTTACAATTTACAATTTAAGTTTAAGATTTAAAACACATTCACAACATATATCTTATTGGTATATTATTTTGTATTTTTACATTTTGTATTATCTAGTCAATTATTTTAATTCTAACGACTTAACCATTATGTATATATTGGTCAATCGTGTTATTTTTATCATTAATATTGACGTTGTCA
>JABRWK010000095.1:146842-167133 GCA_013372445.1 Hypothenemus hampei | reverse complement strand
TTATTCGGTACATAAAAAAAAGTGGTAAACAGGTACAGATCGTTTAGGTATTTCCACTTATTTCCAAACATTTTCTCGTTACTTCCAAACTTATTCCCAATATTTCCAAATATTATTTATGAAATAATTTTCAAAGTGAATAACATCTTGTTTTTCGTTCAAAAAAAATGCTTTTTTTAAAATACCTGATAAAAATTAATACGAGAAACATACATTTATCTAATTAACGAAATTTGCTACGACAAATTGAAAAAATTAAAAACTAATGGCATTATATTCTTGATAATATAAAAAATAATAAATAATTTGTTGGTGATGTTCAAATTGCATGCTATGAACGTCTTAGTTGCATGCTAATCATAAATAAAAATGTTTTCTAACGTTATTCAACATCTGAAGAGTTACCGATCTAATTGCAACTGTAATTCTTTCTTTTAAGTCAGCTAGATTGTATGGTTTCTTGTTGTAGGTATATCATACTTTTTATATATATAAAAATACATATCTCCATAAGAAAAAGTGTAATAATGTAAGATCAGATGATCGTGTTAATCATTCTAGAGATCCTTGTCTCTCTATCCACCAATTCAATAATGTCTTCATACTCATTCATGAGTGAGTGCTCCATTCTATTGGAATCATATCACATTAGCTAAAACTTGTGGCTTTATTTGAAAAAAATATAAGTTTGCCAAAGCTGGCAAAATATTATTTTGGAGTAATACTAAATAATTCTCTTCATTCAAATATCTATTAATAAAAAAGGACTAAAGACATTGCCTCCAATTATTCTCACCCAAACATTAACCTTTTCAGAGTGTTGTGTATTTAATTCTCTCATTCATTGAAAGTTTCAATTGCAGCAGTGGCGACAGTTTTGACAATTAACATGGCAGTGAAGAGTAAAAGTGGATTCATCAGAAAAAATAACAGTTTCTAGATCGATAATTTTGTTAATTAACATTCTTCTGTCAAAATTATCTGCAGTGAGATCTAGGTTGGTGCCAGGTATCCAGCAATGATTAATATCTAACAATGAAGCTGCTTGTGGAATTGAATAATATAGATTTTCTCCAAACTCAAGTATAACGTCTACTTTGATATTATTATTCTGTTCATTGAAAGGTTTTTTTTATATCTGCCGTATATGTCTATGTTCGCAAAACTGTTTTTTTACTAATTGTACTTTGGGATATACGCGATCAATTGATAACTTTTTGTCGAAATAGGCTGGCGACTTCGGTCTGTGATCGTATTCTAACTCTATAACCAACCACCTGTAGAATTTATATTTTATGCATTTCTGTTAAACAAACCATGCTTCTAAATAGCAGTTTGCAAAACACAAACAAGACTATAAATTATTTAATTTTATAATAATTGAATCTTTTATTGTTAAAAGGATCTAAGCAACATTTTCTTACTTTGAGAAAAGTGCAAAAAAACTATGTGAAGTTACGACATATTCTTTTTAATATTTATCCAATTATTGGATAAAAAGTCGTTATGGCGTTTTCAACAATATTAGTAATACCAACTATGAAGATTGTTGATTAATTTTTGCATGTCTTCTCTTTTGTTGAAACGGTGTAAAAACCTGGGCAAAATTAATTTGTTTTTTTTATATCATAAAGAACAAATAAACTATTAATTATTAAATTTTTTCTTTTGTTATTTTTTTTAATGTTATACCAAAAGTCCTTATTCCAATATAAAAATTTAGGAGTTGCAAAAATCACTCAAAAAGGACATCGCTTTGGAATCTAAAATTTACGTGTCATGGGATTTTTGATAAATATACACACTAATTGAAACACTTAGCCCATTTCTCCACACTGTATACAATTTGACTAACTTTGGTTCTATTTTACCTTATATCCAGGCCCCAGACGATGCATAGCGCAAATCTGATGGGTGGTAAGCGCCTCACTGAAGAGATAAATGGCGGACATTTGACCACAAAATATACGTTCCTCGTCCAGTTCCGGTGTCGCACCAATGTAACATTTATCGAATGGCTGAAAGAGAGATAATACTATTTTCATTCGAGTCAAATCGTGGTTATCATCATCACAAAAATCGAAACATGGTTCGTAGACAATAAGGATCCTTCTTTTTTATATTTTTTATATGTATATGGTCATATTTCCTCTCAATAAACTTTACACAAAAGACTTCACACTATTGCCGGCTATTTATATTCGTTTTCACTTAATATACTAGTTGGGATAGAAGCTCGCCAAAACACCAAAAATTTCAATAATATTTCTCTCAACTGTTATATGAGATAATTATAAACGTTTTTTTTTATTGAATTTATACATCGATAATGTATTAAAAACATTTTTTTGTCCTAAAAACTGGCGGGCAGATTATCTCTGATTCCACCGATTCGATTTTTAAAAACCTCGTTGAGTTTTATTTGTGTACGTGTTTTGTAGAAAAATTCACCACATTTAGGACAAAAAAATTTTCACAAATTTATTAGAAGCAAAATAAATAGGAGAAAAAAGATTGTTTTCTTCGTCCTTTTTAATTTCTGTATTTTTTTTGTTTTTGAGTTTTCTGGCTAAATGTGATTAATTGCCCTGGCATAAAATATCTTCTTTAAGATGTCATTTAGATTTTCTATTTTAAACTTATCGGGGTTGAGATAATCTGTCCCTCATTGAGGACAATTTTTTAGACCACTTGACTTGTATGCACATTTTAAATGACACAGAAGAAACAACTCGAACAACATTTTTTTTTAAATATGTATATTATATGTAGACGTATAAATGCAATAAAAACCATTTGAAATTATCTAATAAAATAGCTGAGAAAAAAAATATTGAAATTTTGTTTTTTTCCAGGTTTCTAATCCGAATTAGTACTTTAATTCCTTAGAAAGTGAAAGATTAATACTAAAAACGAAGATGTTGGTGTGCTTTTCTAAACAAATCCGTGAGTTTTAATTTATTAGCTTCGATACTTTTACTCCTCGGTGTATTTATTTCGATCTCTATCCGCATTTCATATTCTGAGACTATTGACTTTAATTTTAAGCTTTGAATTAAATAGTATGAAAATTTTACTTTTTACCAATTAGTTAGACAAATTATTTAAATAAGTATTATAATATCATTTATCAATTGAATAGAATTTGTAATTTTCAAATTTTTTTTATTTAGGAATTATTAATATTATAATTTTGCATTTTAAATTTGAATAACCTAAAGTAAACAAAAGTCGTTTGAATTTTTCTTTGCATTTTCACTATATTTTTTTTAAGAAATTGATTTCTTATTTAAGAATACATCTTCAACCTCGTATTTCAAATATTAAAAGCTTACAGGATTACGATTTTTTGACAATTATTTTTGACTATGAAGTTACAAGAAAATTCGAAAATTGTAACTTATTGGAAGAGGTGTTTAACCAAAGAAATGAGAATTATTAGTTAATATTTATATTCGTCAATGTTTCGAGAACTTTTATTTTCTTCATCCGGGCTCTATAATCACTAACAATAAGTGTGAAAGATTTTTTAAGTTGACTGAAGTATGGTATTACAATTATTAAAAAAATGCTGACAATATTACAATAAGATTACTGTAAACTAGAAACAAAACATTAAGATATACTGCTCTTATTTAGAATAAAAACATATCGTAAGACGGGGTGTGATTGTGCCTGGGTGGGTGAAATTGTGTCAAACTCATTTTTGAGATTCTTATCGGTAACCGCATTTCCAAGACAATGTATTTTTGTATATTACCACTGCACTCAATGGAGAGGGATATGTACTTTCTAGTTCACGCGGTTGCCGATAAGAAATCCTTGGAATTTTAAAAACGAGTTGGGTGTGAACTCATCCACCCAGGTATAATTACACCCCATTTTACGGTAAGAGTTACTTAAATTTAGTGAATAAAGCAAAATTATTTTTAGTAAAAACTCACTCATCAAAACCTGGTGACTTTTCTTGTCAAGCTTATAATGGAAAAAGAGGGCTTGAGAAATATAAACATTAAACAAAGAGCAAAAATAATTGGCCTACAATTCAGCAATTGGAAAACTGTGATGACATGTATGATGAATGTAAATATGAATTTGAGGTTAGGAATCATCAGACATTGAACAACGGATAAAAGCAGTGGTTGCTGTAAAAGGAGGGGGGGGGGCGTTATTAACAAGTTTTGTAGGTCATCACAGAGCATGATTTATAAATTCATAAAAATCTTTTACACTTAATAATTTTAGAACCTTGATGAAGAAAATAAAAGTTTTCGAAGCATTTGCTAATATTAACATTAACTGACAGATCTCACTTCTTTAGATCAGCACCCTAATCAACATCTATTCCAATTCTATAATCCTTCTTCATTACAATAGCTATTCAATGACGTATTACATATTCAACAAACCGATTGTGATTAAAAAAATAGTAGAAATAATGAAAGTATCTCATAAACACTAAAAAAATGCTGCAAAAAGTAGTAACGTATAAAAATAATATAAACATTATATTGAATTTCTTTATACTCATGGATATTACAGACAAGTGTTCTTAAAAGGACCCTTGTCTGTTATCTTTGGAAGTTATACTGCCTGAATGTTGGCTCTAGCAGCATTTCCTGTTAATTCTAAAACACCTTCATTTCATCAGTTTTCAGATTCAATCTTTATATCTACAATACAAAATACAGTAATAATAATTGCTTATTGTAGTTAAAACATTACTTGAAATAATGTTAATTTATTTTAATTATGTAAGATGTTGTTCAAAATGAACCAACAAATGAAACTTTTCTAATACATACATGTGTCCGTTTTCTGATTTCTTTTCTACTAACCCTAATCGAAAATATATTTTTTTTAATTTACAACTGCTTCTTCAATATGCTGTATTAATTTCTTTCTTGTCCGTATTTTTTATTTTATTTTTTTTAGTTATAATTAACAATTGTTTTTACTATATTAGGAACGCTGCTAGAGTGGACATTCCAGCAGTATTATTTCCAAGGCAACAGACAACAGTTCTCTTAAGAACCCTTATCTGTAAGAAATTCAATATAACATTTATATTATTTTTTATACGTAATTATTTTTTGCAGCATGTTTTGTTAGCGTTTCCGTGATACTTTCATTATTTCTGCTATTTTTTTGGTATCAAAACCGGTTTATTGAACATGTAATACCTCATTGGATGGCTATTGTAATGAGGAAGTTCTTAAAGCAATTCACCTTGCGCATGTTGCCTCAAAATTTTTTTGAATAAGAAGTTTAGATAGATGATAGAAGTTTTTCTTTAAAATGTTGACATAATGCAAACGTTTCCAGATATTTTTTATTCCATACAAAAGGTCATAGTGTTTGTGAGCAATCCAGAAGCGAAATTTAAAAAAAATTAAAAGAATTTTTTAAAAAACCACTTTAAAAGCGTTAAGATACAATTTTATGAACAAAAAATTGATAGAGGTAACTCAAAAATTATTAAATTTGAAATTTATTAATTTTCTTGTGTCCTATCATCTCCCCAAAGGAATGCATCCTAAACACCCTGTATATATCGCAGGCAAAATGAATAATCCTTCTTTATGCATAAAACCTAGGCATTATGCAACAATGCGAGCAATTTGGACAATTTTATTGAATTGTGCAATATAACTGAACATTTTCAAGCTTTCTATACGACGCCTACAGTTCAACAACTTGTACCAATTCATTTTCCACATAATCTAAAAATCCAATTTTGTAATTCTTTAATAAAAACTTGAATTAAAGGATAAAGATAATATGAAAATTAATAGATACAATTATATTGAGTAGTTATTATAATATAATATGTATATGGATAGTATACATGTCATAAACATGCCACGATTTAATTTAGTTCGTCAAATATAACTAATTGCTTGTTCCCTAAAATTCTATTTACTTCACTTTCAACTATTTTGAACTGAAGAATTTTGACACATTATTCCCTTGCGCTCACGTGGGAAACAGTAGGAAATAGACAGTGACCGAATTAGGTCAGAATCACTTCAGAAGTAGGTTCATTGACCGCAACTTTATTAATTTCTAATGATTTACTATTTAATTGATTTTTCCCTTTTACAACTGTCTAAAACTTACTGAGAGGTCAAAATGGGTTAAGATAAATTTAACAACGTTACTGGATTTTATTATGTAATTGTAATATTTAATTTGTAATTGAGGAGTTGGCTAGCAAAACTGGATATGTTCACGCTTATCCTATGGATTTATTCTCTTTTGATAGTCAACTCCTCAATTAAACATTAGTTTTGTTTCAAAGTTTAATTGTCAATTGTTAATCGTTAAGTTAGGCCATATGGGTGCGCAGGTTAGAGAGGAAATACTATACTATACTTGGGGTTGTCAAGAGTAGTTATAGAGACTAATTTTGTCAAATCTTTTATTTTTGGTAATTGAAAGCATAGTTTGTTAAATTTTATCAACGATACTGGACAAATTTGGGAACACTAGAAGTTTATTAATATTTGATGTTTTAACCTTCAAATTAAAGAGGAATTTTTGTACGTGTCTAGCATGTTGAGCATAGTTAATTATTGTTGTATCATATAGAGACCTAGTAAGGGTTCCAAAACCTAGGAAGAAATTGAAGATCTGGTGTAAGGCCTAGTAGGATGTTCATAGACTACTCCTGAGCTGAAGAGCTGTAATCAAGAGTTTTGTTTGAGAGGTAGTCATTAGTGAAACAGCTCGATTACGTTGAATCTCTTGACAAGTTTCCAGAACTCAAGTATTAGTTTAATTTTAGTATTATTTGAGTAGTTTGATCGACCTGATTGATTATAATCCCCAGTTATTTGCCTACTCTGTTTACAGTTTACAGTCACCATACTGACTTCCTCTTTTAGTCTTCATTAAGTCATATTTTCAATATACAACGTGTCCAGGAATAACCTTTACAAAATTAAAGGGCATATAGGGGAAGTCAAAATAAGTCGATTTAACGAAACTTGTCTTAATCCAAAAGTTGATAATAAGGGAGCTACAGGGTGTCAAATTTGAAAAAATAAATCACATTTTCTTTCATATCTCTCGATTGCCTCAATCGAAATTCACGAAATTTTGTATACGGGAGTTTTTAGGGACGAGGAATTCGAATTTATCAACGATTTGGCTGCGTCTCCTAGAGGGCGCCACAGGCGGCTATTAAGGAACATTTAAGTCGCTACAACTTTTTTGTGTTACGCTGTATATCACTTTCGACCCAAAAAATCTATTCCTCTATGTTTTCTGCATAAAAGAGGAATACCTTATTGAAGTCGCTAGAAGCAACGGTTTCCGATAAAAACGCATCTAAAACTGATGCTGTATGCAAATTATTACAGTGAAATGAGACCTATTATTAGGTCGAAAAAAAAATTTTCTTTCTCTTTTAGTTACTTTGACTATTTTGACTTAAAAGTAATAGTTTCTAATATTTGGAGTATTATTCCCTTGTTTTCGAAAATAAAAAGTAAGATAAATTAGGAGAGTTATTTTGGCCCTCTGAAAATATGCATGCATCATCAGCTTTAGATGCGTTTTTCTCGGAAACCGTTGTTTCTAGCGACGTCAATAAGGAGTACCTTTTTAATGCAGAAAATATAGAGGAACAGATTTTATGGGTCGAAAGTGACAAACAGCGTAGCGCAAAAAAGTTATAGCGTTTTAAATGTCCCTTATTAACGGCCTGTGGCGCCCTCTAGGAGATGCAGCCAAATCGTTGATAAATTCGAATTCCTCGTCCCTAAAAACTCCCGTATACAGAATTTCGTGAATTTCGGTTGAGGCAATCGAGAGATATGAAAGAAAATGTGATTTATTTTTTCAAATTTGACACCCTTATTATCAACTTTTGGATTAAGACAAGTTTCGTTAAATCGACTTATTTTGACTTCCCCTATATGCCCTTTCATTTTGTAAAGGTTATTCCTGGACGCGTTGTATAACTATTTTATTAAATACTGTTTCATTTTTTTCTGCTGACAGTCGCAAAATATTCGCGGAGCTTTTCTTATTTAACTGGATAAAATATAAGTGGCGCCCAAATCTATGTGAGCTGGGCTAATTGCTTATCATTACTATAAAACAACTTAAGTACTCATTGCTCAAAATCAAAAGATTTGAAACATTTCATATAAACACGCAATAATAATAGCAAAATTCTAAAGTTCTACTACAGAAAAAAAGTGTTGTAAACAATAGGGTCGATAATGTAATTAAACAAATATGGAACCTTGAACGAGTAAATAAGATAAATATTGTGCATCTTTCGTTTGGAAGAAATGTCCAGTTCATTTTGTTTCTACAAAATTATTAAAGAATATAAAAATTTCACATCGAAAATGCAAATTGAACCATCATCATTCTGAGAAAAATATGATGTAATGGAAATAGATAAAAAAAAGCACCCTAATCTATAAAAGAAATAGCTATGATGATCCAATCTTATACATATATCGTACCCATGGAACATTATTCTATCATTTTAAAGGAATGTCACAAAAACACCGGCCATGGTGGACAGGACAAAATGTTGAATGTCTTAAAAACAAAATACCACATTCCTAGATGTACAGTCGAGATCTTTATCAAACTTTATAAATTCTGTACTTTTGAAAGATCCCTTCTCAAAAAAGGAATTATTATTCGACTTTAGTTTTTTTTAGTTTTAGTTACAGAAAATTTTAATATGAGAGCTCAAGTTGATTTAAGGGATTTTCAATCTATTTCGGTAAATGATAATTATTTATAATTACTCTAAATGACTACTAAATTATCAAGATCATTCCACCAAATGTGTGCACCTGAGACCTCTTAAATCCAAAAGAGAGGCGGAAACAGCACTAGAATTTAGTATTAGAAATTTAGTATAATCCGGATCGATAAGGGAAAGGAATTCAGAGCTTCAATTATTAAAAAATTAGTTATTTTGTGGCCAGGTTATAAAATTCTGCATAGGGGATCAACGACATTCCCAAAGTCAGGGGAGTGTGGAACGAAGCAACTAGGATTTTGAAAGTATGTTGTGTGTCTGGATGGATGACAACAAGAGTATTGATTGATCAACTGTTTGTTAACCCAGATAAAGCCGAAACTAATATTTTTGACAAATATACTATTACTGCCATTTGTAAATTACACTTAAAAATCATGTTACAAAAATACTTATTGTACTGCTTTTAAAAAGAACTGTGTTTTTATATGGGTTAATTAGTTCAATTCCAAAAAAAAATATCACTTCAAAGGATCATAAATCGTTTACCGTCCAGAGTTATTTTTGGATCGGACTCCAAAATGGGTTTAAATTCAACTGCATTACCTAAAAGTATTTTAGAAAAAATAAACGTCGGCAAAGATTTGAATGCTTTAATTGGATAAAACAGTAATGCCAAACAACTAAACAAAAAGGCTAAAAATGTATCCGAAAACGATAATAAAGTTGAAAATGTTGAACCACAAATTAATAATGAATATGCAATAAATATCAAAATTGAAAACGTCCAATTAAAAGCCAATAATGAACTTGCTTCTGAAATTATTGAAAGTACAAATAATATTGACGAATATGTTATGTGCAAAATGCTAGTGAACCAAAAAAATACAACAGAAAAGTCTCTATGTTTCTGCGAAAAACAGAAAGAGATAAATAATTATGTAATGAAAGAAGCGGATGCTTTCAGGATCAGAAAATAGCAGCTGAAAATATGTTGAAATCCACTTGTAAGAAGTTTAAAGTCACTACTGTTGATTCAATTGTCACCGTTACTATTCCTTAGATTGACCGAGGATCATTCGATAATCAAAATCTATTAGGTGAAGTTGTTGAATGTGAAAATGGGGCGTATAAAATAACAATGAAAGGTGGCCCCGTAAAGCAAAGATTGCCTAAAAGTGAATTACACCACCAATAATGAAGAACCATGTCACCCTGGTTCTTCATTATCGTTGGAAAGAAAAATACAGTGATAACCTTACGAGAAGTGGTTAATGTTTTCAGACTTGCCAAGAATCAATGGAACACTCGGCGGTGCTATTGCAAAAAATCAGAAGTACCTACTATGTAATTCCAAATGTCACGGAAGCAACGCATGCGTTAATAAGTAGTAACGTTAAAAGGACTTTTATTTTCGAATATTTCTCGTTATATTTTTTAAAATGTACTTCAAATGTTAATGAATTAATAAAACTTTCATTTGATCCAATTTTCCTCTCGATTTTTCATTTAGTTGATGTCTATTAAGTTTTGTACAAAATGCCTACACCACTGTAGGCGCTGTATAGAAAGCTTAAAAAAGGTTATTCATATTGCACAATTCAAACCGATTGTACAAGTTACCTAAACAACTTTAGGTGTTGTGCAGAAAACCTGCAAATATTCAGTTATATTGCACAATTCTGAATAAAAACTTTCTATGAAAGATTCCGTTAAAAATTCACCCATAAAAATGAATTTTAATTTTTGGTCGCGAATGAATCACCCTAAGTTAGGACGATTTACAACACATGTCTGTAACCATTGGTTGGCGCACATTATGCCGGCATGCATCAAATTGCATCTTAGCACAAAAACATAAAAAAATTGTTTATACAAGTTCTTATGAGGTAACATTATCGTATTGGTCGCTAGGCGAATAGTTTCTCCTGTGCGCTGCGCAAAACTTACCAACATTTTACCTCTTGAAATAAATGTTATGACGCTCTATCCTTTTTTCCTTTTCTTTTCTTCATCAAAGAGCATTTTAAAAATTAAAAGTTTTCGATCGCACAAATCCATTACAAGAGAGTGGATCTAAGATAAAGAATGATCCCAGACTAGGTGAAAAAATACCTCATTTCCTTTATTTTTATTTTGAAAAAATTCAACTACATGGGGACTGATCAGTTTGCAATGTACTCTTCAGCATTATTTTCAATGCAATTCTATTCGATGTGACTCGACTCGCTTCGTCAGTAATATGTGCCTAGCTTTAATATCCACTAAATTAAACAAATATATGACGTTTCATCTATGAACATAGAAAATGGAAATTCAAACAATTGATATGTTTTATATAGTATATAAATCACATAAACTGACAACGTAAGGCAATTTTCATAAACCGCTTAATTTCCGTACATTAGTTTTATGTAAATGAGGTCTAAAAGATATATATACAGTCAGTCAAAATAAAACTCATATACCAACTTATTTCGGAAAAAATTGTAGTGTTTACTATCTATAGGCGCATATTTAAAATTTTTCAGAATGGATCTGTTTGTAATAGTAGCAGAAACCGTAATATAGAAGTTCTCAAATTAAATATTTTGGTAAAAATAAATATTTGAGTTCGAAATGAAATTCATACACTTGCATTTGTATCATATATTTGTAAAATAATTTGTTAGAATTAAGTGAAATTGCTTTATTTTAATTTTTTTGTTTATATTAACTTTGAATACGTGGTAAGATATGCGACGTGACAGAATACAAATCAGTGTAGTAGAAAGTATATTAATAATTGATCATTACAATAAAGGTCTACTCACATTAACGGAAGACTGAGGAAGCGGGAGCGGGAAAAATTGTGCATGTAGCGTCAAAAGATTTTTCCCGTTCTTGCTCCTGCTCCCGTAGTCCCACGTTGGTTTGAGTAGACCTTTAAGCCAAATCTCATCGCCAAATAGGTATCCGAGTAAGCTTAAGAACAAGTTTTAAATTTTACGATGAACAATGGATTTTAAGACAAGTGGAACAAAACCCTAAGATAACTATAGTCAAATTGGGGAAAACAGCAGATACGTATTTACACAAAATTTGTATTCCTCAGGCTATTTGAAATCTTATTTATAAACACAATTTAAATATTATAAATGCTCCAACGAAGCATAGTCAATAAAGTTATTAAGATTGAACGTGTTAAATTTGCTGAAACAAATTTAATATTTTTGGAACTGAGGATTAATAAAGAATATTGAAAAGACCCAATAAGTATTTAAAAAAACTTAGATGTGACCATAAAACATTGAGAAGAATCAGTAATACTATGTGGGTGTCTGTCCAGGTAATTAGCATTTTGTCGAAGGCATAATAATTCTAAATATACAGGGTGTCCCGTAATTAATGATTGACAGTACTGTAGCTATAAAAGAGAGGCAAAATGATATTTCCAATGCAAAGTGACATACAGCGTAACACAAAAAAGTTACAGCAGTTTAAAAGTATTCTAATGGCTGCTTGTGGCACCCTCTAGAAATCATAACTAAATTGTCGATAAATTTGAATTTTTCATCCTAAAAAACCTCCGGATAAGAGATTTCGTGAAATTAACGTGAAACGATCGAAAGATATTGAAGGAAATGTAATTTATTTTTTCAACTTTGGCGCCCTGTATCTCGGTTATTATTAACTTTTGGTATAACATAAATTTAGGTAAATCACAATATTTTTACAAGAATATCCTGTGAGATCTGTACGATCTGTGTGAACCATTAATTACGGGACACCCTGTATATTTTGACATTCTGAAAGAAAATTTAAAGCAAAGTGCCGAAAAATTTGGAATATCGAACACATTCAAATTCTATCGAGATAACTCCAAATATAAAGCAGAGAACGTCAAACACTGAATGCTTGATAATTGTCCCCAAATTATAGATAAACCCCCATAAAGTGCAGGCTTGAACGTTATGGAGAATTTATCGAATCAGTTAAAAATAGCTATTAGAAAACAAGAAATAACTAACGAAAATCAATTAATGGCTGTTTTGGAAGAAGAATGAGCAAAAATAGCTGGAGAAATCTGTAAAAACTGGATGCGATTGGTTTCCAATCGTTTAAAAAGAGTGATTATAAATGAAAGATTCTTAACAATATCAGTTATAAATTAACTCAACGTAATAATTGAATTGTTAAAATTATGGAATAATTCTATTATTAACTAGTTTATGATTTACACTTTAACTGATTGTATTTATGTACTTACGTCATTCGTAGACACGAACCAAGCCATTTCTGTATTAGATGCTAATTGTCCATTGACGAAACATTTTATTTCACTTTTCGTCCATCGATTGTAAATGTACACAATGGCCAGCATGTACCACTGGAAACAATAAAAGGCACATTAAAACCAAAAGCGTAATGGTTTACATAAACTATGGGGGTTCCACATACACAGTAGGATGGATAATTCAACTTTGAGTTCGCTGCAATGCTTAGTTGCTGCTTTAAAACTTTCCGCAATTACGATTTGTGTGTATGTGTGTGTCTGAGTGTAAACAAAAAATTTCGTGCAAGCGCATGGTAAAGTATATAATGTAAAATAATTCAGCAGTTTCTCGAGGGCGAATTTTCGTTAAATCGGCAGGATTTGATTTCATTTCCGTTGAAAATAAAAAGATTTTTAAACCCTAGAATATCCCCTATATCCTTTAAAAACGATTTTCTATTAATAAAAGTTTTGCAAATTTAAAACAGTGTTAGAGAATTTTAAGGAAAAGAATCTTTTAATATATTAGAGGAAGAACTTTTTGGAAATACTGTTAATAAACATTCGTATTAGGTTATTTTTTTTCTTTTAATATTCGCGGAATCTTTTTTTAGTATACAGGGTGTATATGATATAGGATTATAATGTTTAAGGACTAATTCTCGAAAATTTGAAAAAAGTTCCTACAAACATGGGTCCGTAAATACTTTCTAAGGAAACTACGGTCCATCGAAGATGACTCCTAAGAACTGGTTTTTATTTAATATTTCAGGAACCGTTCGGGACGTAGCGATATAACTTAGCATACGATTTATTTTTAGTGTAGGGTACAATTTTAAAGTATTGGTAAAAACTAATTTCAACCATAGGCGTGCAAAATCGGAGGGGGGCTACATTTGCTTAAGATACTTTTATATCCTTTAACTTTTTTGACAATTTGACTGGAATTTCTTTCTTATCTAAATTACATAAAAAAGGTACTTTTGATAAATTGCCGTAGGACGAACTGTTTAAGAGATATGCCCCTTTAAAGGAAACACTGCACAGTGAGGAGCGCATTACAGCCATTACCCTCTGTAGATAGACCGTAGTTCCCTCAGGAAGCATTTGCAGACCCATGTTTATAGGAACTTTTTTTAATATTTGCGAACGTAAAATTAGTCCTTAAGGTTTGTAACCCTATTTCATATACTCCCTGTATCTGCTGTTTTAACACGTAATAAAAGTTCCGTTGTTTGATATCTAGCGGAAACTATTTTTCATTACAACTAACTTTTTATTAAATGATAAGAAATTAAAAATCGATCTAAGAAAAACAAAATTAAAAATTAAAAATCACACCTTTATTGATTTTTAAGGTCTCATCATTTATTCAAAAACAACTTATATTGAAAAATACACTCCTGAACAAAAAAACTCGGAGAACTTAAATTTTTCTCACATTCAACCATGAATATTTTTTTAAGTTTTACATTGATTTTGGTTGTTCTTGCGCCAAATTATAATTTCGAAAATTAACGGGAATTTCTAGGTCTGACCAAGCTATGGATAAAAAATCAAAGAATTCGGTAGCATCTTTAACTTTCAGTCGGAATTTTTGGATCTCAGATTTCCCATAAATTTTCAATTGTATTAAGATCTGGACTTTGAGATGGCCTCTTCATAAGTTTTTGTTGTTGTTCTAACAAGTGTTTGACCAATTTCGAAGCATACCTTCGATCACTGCCGTACTATCAAATGAATTTGATCGACATGACCCCATTTATGTCAAAATATTCTTCAAAATACTTCTGTATGCAAACCTTTCCATCCTTCCGCCAATTCCATATATAGTATCTATGCCAAAAAACGAAAAACACACTTATTACAGATCCTCTGCCTTGCTTTATTGTGGGATAAGTAATTTCAGGCTCTTCGGTCGCTTTACGTGCATCATACCATCACTTTTGCATAAATTGCTTTTAGATTCGTCACTGAATACAAGCCTTTTCCAACCATTTGTTGTCCAGTGAATATGGATTTGAGCGAACTTCAGCCTGGATTTAATATTCTACTTCGATAGCAAAGATTTCTGGACAAAATCTTCTTTTTATTGTTCGACTTGAAAAATGAAAGAGTCCTTCTTAATCGATTCAACCCAGAATTTTTGTTCAAAATAAAAAATTATTTCTTTGCGTCACATTTAAAATCTTTCTGGTTTATTGCTTAGAGGATCTTCTTGATCTACCGGTAGTTCTTAAAAATACTATACTACCAATGGAATTGAATTGTAATAATTCTAGACACTGTCCATTTAGGAAATTACAAATTTTTAGATATTTTAATTTGGTCCAAATAATTTTTATCAAAATTAATTATCTGCTTTAAAATCTGCATTATACTGTGCTGATTTATATTTATTGATAGCTACACGGGGTGTTCCAAATGCCATTGCTATCTCCTAAACGGTGAGAGTTGCAAAGTCGGGTAAATCAGAAAAAATGTGTCAAACTTAGGACTTAGTCAATATTTGGAAGCAACATTGCTAATATTTTCTTATTTTCGAAGATATTGGGAAAAATTTGGAAAATACCAAATTGTAATTTTCAAAATAAGTTGAAACTAAATATTTTTCAAAAAAATATTTGGTATAAATGTTTTACAGTTTTTTCGGGTCTGGACGCTTGCAGTTCTCTAAATTTTATAGTTAGCCTAATTTTCGAGATAATGACCCCAACTTTTTTTTTCAAATGGGACCCTGTATAAATTTTTTCATATTTTGAAAGTGCTCATTGACCGCTTTTCAACGACATATCACATGATAACTTTTTGAAACATTTTGATTGAAAAGAAGGCATCTTCAGGTTTTTTATCAACATGAACATAATTTTATTAAAAATATAAATAAAAAAAGAAACTAACCCTAATATGTTTCTGAATTATAAAAAAATAACAAATTTATAATCTTAAAACATTAATGTTCAATGCGACCACCGTTATTTTGCAAACATTTTCGAGCATTTATAATAACTTTCTTTTGAATATTTTTCAACATTCGGGGAGAAATTTCACGAAGGCAATTTGAATTTTCCGGATAAAATCCTGTTCATTCAGTGATGTTGTTTGATAGACTTTATCTTTAATATAACTCCATATGAAGAAATCCATAGGGGTTAAGTCGGGGGATCGCGCAGGCCAGTTTATAAACCCGTTATTACCAATCCAGTTCCGCAGCTTTCAAAGGTTGAGAAATCGAGTACAACGACGGTTACCATATGGGTTATATTAAAGGATATCAAACAACAACACTAAATGAACAGGATCTTTGATTCCTGATATAATTCGCTCAATTATAACATCTTCGTTCAAAAATATTCAAAGAAAATCAAATAAAAAAATTAACTTCAACACCCTGTATCTTTTAAACAAAGGTGTTGTGGATCTACATTCATAGGAACTTTTTGCATTCTTTTATAATCCTCTATCGCATGATACTAAGCAATGTACTTTTTCATGGTATAGTTTATGGAAAATATGGAAAAAAATGATCATACGGAAACAAAAATAACTGAAGATGGTGGGACTTTAAGTGAAAGTACATAAGGAAGCATTGATATTATCCTTGATCAAGTAGTACGAGCAGTAAGTGCAATTGAATGGCTGAGTTCGAAAAGGAGTCATCTCCAATTTTTTTCGATTTTCGTTTTTTTGTTTATTTGACATCTCTAGACCACAACACATCGATTGGAAAGAGAAATAGTTGACAATTAGTGACGATGATATACCGAAAGTGAAAAAATAGGAACATAATCAGTTATAGAGCGTAAATACAGTTTTTTTACTCTTCTGAAAAATGTATTTTTTGGAGATGACACCTTTTGTACACCTTGTATTTTTCGAACTCAGCCATTCAATTTTGTTACATGAAGAACAACGAACAGTATCAATTTCGGTCTCAGTTCCCAAAACTTCAATTCATCTGAAGAATAACGAATTAGTTGCATTGATTCCGGAGTTCTCAGGTCATACGGATGATGCTGAACAATGTTTAAAACGAATTGAAGTTGTACAGGCGACTTATGATGTATCAGATGTCGTAATTCAATTAGAGGAGCAATAAAATTAACAGGATAAGCACAAAAGTGGTTTCATTCGAAAACTGAATGCGCTAAAATGCCTTGAATTCTGATCAAACAGGAACTAATCACCATGTTTGAATCACGTCCAAATCGTATCATTCAACCAGACAAATGTTGTCTTTTCATTTTTTTCTAAAGTTTATATGTTAAAAGATACCGGCTCGCTGAATCATCGTACATATTTTAAACTATTTACTTTTATTACACAGATTTGCCTAAAAGTAAAACTTTTAATGTCATCAAGCTTTTTTTTAATGAAATAACATATTTTTAAGAAAATTGAAAGGGTCTTTAACGGCAATATCAACGACAGAAAGTTTGGTGGGCTTGACTTCAAGCAAACTCTTCAGAAATGTTGAAAAAGTTGGGTTTACAATCAATATCAAAAACTTATAATTTGAGTGAACTTTACGCAATTAGATGATGACATTGATGTCCATTAGCTCTCTAACAATGTCCTAAACCAATAACAAATTTATTTTGCACATTGGGAATCCTATATTATCATCTACAGTTTGTTCCTATTGTCAGTTGACCCTTAGTCCACTGACTCAACATTTTACATTCAACATTACCCCTAAAAGTGGCAGTTTAATTTAATTAAAAATGAAGTCAAACGAAAAAGAACGAATAGAGATTCTTATAATGATTGGCTTTGGCGATAGAAAAAGGATTACAATGAAAATTTACTAACTATTTAATGCAACTCATTCAAACCAACAACAGATAACGTGCTGCACTGGTAGTAAAATTGCCAAAAAGTATCATGAGTTTAGGCACGCAAGGAATCTACTGAATCCCAGGTTTATCAGAAGTTGATGAAGAGACAAAATTAAACGTTCTCTTAGCAGTCCAAGATAATCCACATTCTGCAACGCGTTCCATAGCTTCTGACTGTAAGGTCAGCCAACAGTTAGAAAAGTCTTGTAAAAAGATAAATTTCATCCCTACAAAGTGCAGGTTGTTTTAGAGTTAATGGAAGAAGATTTCGATCGACGTTGGAATTTGCCGAGTATTTACACATACTTTGCCAAGTTAACACAGACACATTTAGTCTTGGTAAAATTTTGTAAAAAATCATTTCAAAATTACATTTTATAAGTCGAGAGGAAAAATATACAGGCCGGTCAATCAAAAACTTATCAACACTGTGTTTCTCAACTTAGGCGAAAAATATGAGAATATGCTGGAACCCTTTGATTTTATTTTGAAATCGACACATTTGTTTGGTATTTTCAATCCTGAGCTCCAACTTTGAACATGAGATAAATTTCAGTCCTAAAATCTCAAATAGAATGGGATATCGAGAGATATATCATTTTAAAGATAATAATTAAATTAAATTCTCTTTTTAAGGATACTTAGTTGTTTAAATTTGAATAAGGCGTTTATGAGGAATAATGTCAGAAAACTCGAAGTAGTAAAATTATCTATCAAGGGTTTTAGTTTGTTAAATATTAAAAATATACAACTCCACTGCAGAATAAATTGAAATTGTATCTTCCAAAATTATTCCCTTATTCCAAAAATATCCAGATAAACATTTATCTCACAATTATTTATTTCTCGATTTGACGATGAAATTTAATGAAGTGGGATCAGTTGAAAGTAGAGAAAGGAATATTGAAAATCCTATTAGAAATAAAGCAATGGTTTTGGATTATATTGCAATAAATTTTACTGTCAGTACAATAAAATTGTTTAATGTTTCAGATAATTCACCTATCACCATCCAAAGAGTATTTACAAAATGTAAATTTCATCCATGCAAAATTCACATGATGCAGAACTTGAATGAAAAAAATTGAAAATCTATGCAACACAGATTGAATTACTGCAAGATTACGATAACGAATCATTAACGAACGCAATTAAATCATATTGGTAATGTTACAAAATGTCAGAAACCATTTTGAGCAACGCCAGGGAAATGAGATTGGTGTTCGACATTTTCATTATTTAATAATTTAAAATTTTTGATAGGTAGCTAGTTCTTATTTTGAACTGTCTAACGTTATTCTTTGTAAACAACTTATCTAGATTTAAAAAACTAAGGTCATTGAAATGAGAATTTAAGTCTCTTTAAAATGACATATCACTAAATTTCCCATTCTGTTTAAGATTGCAGACCTGAAAGTCACTTCTGGTTCAGGATTGGAGACCGGGATTGAAAATATGAAAAAAAATATGCCCTCCAAAATAAAATGGACCGATACGAGCATTTTTTTAATTTTTCGTCTAGGTTGAAAAATACAGAGTAGGTAAGTTCTCGGTGGACTCGGGTATTTATGTACGTGTAGACCCCTATATATTATACAAAAATAGTGAAAGCCCCCACATGCGGACATTCACGGGTCCTCAAATTTTGTCCGGTTATGAGAGGTATCCGCTTATTGGAAAGCATTTTAAATCATATGCCAAAATTTAGTTTCAGGAAATTTGTTCGATTATGAGAGATGTCCGCTTATTGGAGCTGTCCGCAAGCAGACATTTCACTATATACAGTGCTAGTCAAAAGTCCCCTTCTCCCCTTGTGTATTTTTAATGAATGAATTTTTTCAAAAATCTAAAAGAGGCTTTAAATGAGACAAAAAATACTATCTTTTGACCATCTTGTTTCACCATAAATGTTTATTGTTTAGCCGTGAGGCCAAGAGGGCAATTTTTTTTAAATGGAACCATGGGTTAAGTGGCACCTCAAATTGAAGGTTTTCCAAAACTACATTTAGAGGTGTAATTAGATTTTAAATTTATCGATTCGTTTTTGAGAAAAAGAGCCTCAATAAATCAAAAATCAAAAAATTAAATATTTTTTTTACAAAAACTATTAGGTTTTCGATAGATGTTGTAAGGAACTTTTTTCTTAGAAATAACGTCCTTAATCGCTGGTTAAATTTATATAAAGTTTAATTAACACCCTGTACACACATACAGGGTGTTCGGGAAATCACTTTCGTAAATTTATTCAACGATTAAGGACGTCATTTCCAAGAAAAAAGTTTCTTGCAACATCTATCGAAAACCTAATAGTTTTTGTAAAAAAAATATTTAATTTTTTGATTTTTGATTTATTGAGGCTCTTTTTCTCAAAAACGTATCGATAAATTTAAAATCTAATTACACCTCTAAATGCAGTTTTAGAAGACCTTCAATTTGAGGTGCCACTTAACCCATGGTTCCATTT
>JABRWK010000095.1:130988-144163 GCA_013372445.1 Hypothenemus hampei | reverse complement strand
TTAAGGGGTTACACCACTCTAGAATTTTGAAAAAATGGAAAAAATTTTTTTTTGCTTAAAATGTAGTTTAAAGTCTTAAAAATGATATCCCAAAAAATAATTTCTGAAAATTAAGTCCAAGTGCCTCAAATTCAAATTCTGCCGCATTATATTTTGATGGACCGTTATCGTCTCTTTTGTGCTTACGTGACGTTTACAACTTTAGGAGGGTCCTACCTGTTGTAACTGTCCTAAAAAAAGGTCGCCAACGTCTCTTTCTGATTGGCTCAAAGTACTATAGATTTTACGAAATGCATCGCAGATTAAAGGTATATAAAATTTATCTGCGACTTTTCACTTAGAGAAACTTTAAACACGTTTTTCTCGAAACTACATTTTTCAAGTTGGCCGAACTCATAACTCAGACAAATCTTGACAGATTCACTTCAAATTTTAATCTTATATTCAATATTACATTCTCCATAGAAGTACGTAGGATTTTCTCATTATATTGTATAGTTCTTTTGTTATAAATAATTTTATAGCAATTTATTATGGTATTTTTGAAGTTTTTGTTTCAGCAATGCACCATTTTGGCAAAAATCAATATAACACAAAAATCCTACGTACTTCTATGGTCATTCTTATAAATAATCAAAAAAACTTTCGTTTTTTAGCACAATTTAAAAATTGTAGGAGCTATTAGTTCGGCCGTTTTACCTCCAGAAATGAATACGTTCCCGAAGAAACACTGTACAATCGCCATTTCAACTTGTTTAGTTTGAAGAAAATTATTTTTTATTGGTTTATTACTTGTATAATAAAGATACTATTTTGGAAATTCAATTTATTTCAGGGTTCTGCTGAAAAAAAATCACAAGATATGCCTATTTTTTTCACCTCTAGAGTGGTGTAACCCCTTAATGCATGTGGTTTAAATTATCGAATATTTAAATAATATTAGTACAAAAGCTGCCTGATGTTAATTATCAACACACAAAACTGTCAAAACATGACCTGTTAAACTGCTGTGTATAGCAGTGTTTCTATTGTACTTAGAACTTTTCTTACAATTTAAATTTTTAAATTACAAAAAATTAAAATTACTTTTGCTACAATTGCTACGACTTACAAAGAGTATGCAGATTTGCATTTTATTTATGGACATTGCAATTGTAATTTCTCGTAGCTGTCTATGAATATAGTAGATAGTAAAACCTATGTTCGCTTTCGGCAATTTGGATTAAAGTTTACTTTAGAAAGGAATGAAGTTAAAAGAGTAAGAAGACCGAGAAATGAAATTTGAAGAGCTTTTGATATTAATCCTAATTTAAATACCAAAAAAGTAACTTAACAACGTCAAGTCCGTTGATCAAAAATCTGGAGGATTTTATGCAAGGACTATAGAAAAGCATATCACTTTCCACCTGCGCAGAATTTAATTCCCGGTGATACCGAAAGACGATTGCTATTTTGTCATTGAATTTGAAATAATTTAGAATTAAATCTTCAAATTTGACACAATATACTATGGACTGATGAAGCTGCTTCTACCAGAAGAGGCTCAATTAATTTTCATAATTGTCACACTTTGGATTGCGAAAACCTTCATTCCATCCGTCGATCTTTCCCAGCTTCCTGGCCAGCCAGGTATCAAGACTTAAATCCTTTGGATTATTACATTTGGGGTTATTTACAGGAAAATATCTATCCAGAACAAATTAATGATACACATCGGTTCATTTTAAGGATAGAGGCAGCTTGCAGAGAATTAAGAAGGAATAACCAAATAATAACATTCACTATTAATTCAGCAGGAAGGTTGCGTTTAGTGTAAGCAATTGTTATAATAATTTGAATTTACTGTCCTATTATTCTACTAACGATAAGTAATGTTTTATTTCGGAATTGTTTTAATATTTTAAAATTACTAAAACAACTATTAAATGGCGTGGCATTGCATTGAAAAACAAAAAGTCAAGTGAGGTTTTTCTAAGAATTGAACAATGATATTAGAAATAATTTTCTTTTTTTATATCCCAGGTAACGCCCTTATACAAGCCACTGGTGGATCCAAAGCTAATATTTTTACAGCAAAATAAGGACGCTTGGGTATACAAAGTACAAACAAAATTTAATTATAATATCTCTAGTGATTTCAGATATATTAATAAATTTCGATCTTTTAACAAATACTTTAACACCCATGTGTCGTTATCGAAGGGTTTGTGAACATAGTTATCATATAATCGTTATATTTTCGTAACATTGATTTAATTTTCAATTATTCCAATTAACGTTTCAAATACTTTGCATATTGTGAGGCTACATAACAAAAAACGAGAAATTAAGAAAGACTCTGAGCTTTGGTATTTCTGTTTTACATACTAGAATTAAAATTTTTGAGCATGTCTACATGTTACATTTGTTGTACAAACTATCTATAATAAAGTGGCAAGTTAGAACTCAAAACAAAAACGAAATAATCCAATAAAGAAACACGAAAATATAGCGAAGGTTCAGAAATGAAATGGGATTAACAGTAGATGTGTTAAAGGAAGATTCAGTAATACCAATAGCGGCAACAACAGCGAGCGATTTTTTACAATCATGAGATTTCATTTGATATAACTAGAATAGAAGTGACATTGATTTATAAATTAAAGATTATATTTTAAGTGTTACTCTGGGCATAAAATAGGTACTGAAAAGTTCGAATAGTATGCAAAAAAAGCTGCTACACATTATGGTAATCTCTATGCATGAGGCAAATCTTACTCGCAGTTCATAATATAACAAAACCTGAAGTACACGTAATATCAAATACATTTCTTTTAATTGCTCAATTTTCAGAAAAAGCTGGCTACGTTAAAAACAAAGATTGTTAAGCAATTCGTTAAAAATGTGCCTCAAAGTCTTCGTTAGAAACCTGTAATTTAGACGTACTAAAGAGGCTTGACATAACATCTGATTCTATACTGAAACGCAAGCGAACAAAGACAAAAAAAACAGACAAGACCCCGTTCATGTGAAGCAATGCAGTTAGTCTTGTCAAGTGATCCATTACTAATTTCTTCTGACAAAAACGCAAATATTAAATAGGCGTCGGGAAATCTTTTATGTGGGGACTGATGAAATAAAAATCTAAAGAAGGCAGTGAAGAAGGATTTTAATTTTAATTCATGAGTATTTTAAGTTCGACTAATTGTGAGTTGTTTAATATTTTAAGTATATTTTTTTATTGATTTGTTTCTTCTCTTTTCTTTCACTATCACATTTAAAATGTTTAGTATACAGTAAAACGAGTCAGTCGAAGCCAATTACTTTCTGTGAGGCTATTCTGGATTTTGGCCAACTTCTTGGTATAAATACCCCACCGGGGGGCAGTTAATAGAGACTGTAATGGTGCTGTGCTAACGGCCGCCACCGATATTGCTAATTGATGTTGATTGAACAAGAACCCGAATAAGGCCGCCCACTGATTCCACAACAGCATCGCATTGATCGTTGGTAAAATGCCGCCATGTAGGCCGCCCAGGGCGTATAAGGGATATATCAATCAAAGTAAAAATAGGTATCATTATAACGAAAAAAAATTCTTATAGAACAAAGAAACAAGTGCTTTAGAAAGCAATTTTTGGGAAAATAGCTAAATCTGTTATACGTGATGAAATAGAGAAAATATTAATATTTCTCCAGAATACACCAAAATCATTTTAGGGAATTTATAACAGAAGCCAAAAGAATATCTTTTTCAATAATGTAATATCCAAATGTCGCTACTAGATTTTCAATTTGAATGGAACATATAAATTTTAATATTATTATATATTTTTCTGTTTTAATTCAAGTATGAATGTATCGAATTATGTATGAAATATATTCAATATTGTCTAAATGTACATTTATACAATTTATTTACACTATAAGTTTTAATGCAGGTATTATCCGAATATCTAAATTGCGAATGAGTTTTTCTTGCAAACGTCGAGTGTATTTTTACGAATTTCATCCCTATTGATTTTTTTTAAGCTCTTGAAGTTTTTTGTGGTTTATTGACATAAATGCGACTTTTTTAAAAAAATCCCACAAAAAAACTTTAATTGTGTTAAAAAGTATGATCTGAGAGGTAATTGAAATCTTTATTTTGTGAAAATAAATGTTGTGGAAACTTTGTCCTTAAAAATACAATTTTTTTGAGAATTTTATGGAAAATACGTCACCTTTTTTTGGATATGTATATTAGACAATTGAATATATTGATCATTATACAAAACTTTCATTTAAGAAATGATACTGGATGTTTGCAAAAAAATCATTAAAAAATTTGATGTCTCGATTAATCCTTGACCAAAAAATAAAAACGAATAATAATATATTTTTATACTGGAATAATATGAAAAATAGATACTTTTAAAAGAAAATAATCAATTATTATACACAGGGTTGCCAAAAACTTAGGAACTATACTAGAAGCGGTGGTTCTACATGTAAAGATATAAAAAAAAAGTTCATATAAACCAAGGTTCGGAAGTGCTTACTAAAGGAAACACAGTTGTTTGAATATAAGGATCAAAAAATGTTTTTTATTTAATACCATTGGAACTACTTTAGGTAGAATTTTTAATTTTAGTACAATATCTGCTATTACTATTTCATACTTTTAGCAATTACTCATAGGTTAATATCATGTTCAGGAGTGTAACTGGATGAGGGGCGCTCTTAATTTTTAATTCTACCTTTTTCCTTTGCTACTTTTTCACATTTTTTATTAAAGAATATGACTTTCCGAAATACAATATTATACAGAAAAAAAAATTGGTAAAAAATACACTCATGTTTTAAAGCTCACAGATGCGTCGTTTTCGAAAAAAATTGAGCTGAATATCGTCGTTCTAAATAGAAAAACAACTAACACCATTTTTTTAAATTATACAGGAGAGCGAAAAAATGTTTTAGAAGTAGGTAAATGATACATTAAATATCTTTGTGAGGCAACTTTTTGAACTAAAATAGTTGAATTTCACTCGTATTAAACTGAGAAAATGTGTATCTTGGAAATTTCTTACAGAAAATGCAGGAAAGTTATTTTCTCGAAATTTTGGAGTTAGGTGATTTTCTAGTAAGAACGATGATATATCTGTGTATTACCGTTACACGGCGCCCCGCCGTGGTTATGAAAAATGATTTCAGGATGAGCCATGAGATTTGTGACTTTTTTTGATAGAAAAGTTTTTGAACCTTATTGTATGTAAACAAGTAAACTCTTTCATAGTTTACTCCGAAATTATTTTTCATAGCTGCGGCGGGGCATGGTGTAACGATAATAATATTCAAGTCGATTTTCTCGAAAACGGTGCATCTGGGAGCTTTGAAACAAGAGTGTATTTTTTAAGTAGAAAATATCAGAAAGTCATATTTCCAAAAAAAATTGTGAAAAAATAGTAATGAAAAAAATTAGCCCCTCCCAGCTACGCCTCTGAACAGGATATCAAATTGTGAATAATTGCTAAAAGTACGAAATAATAGTTATGTTCCACTCTGCATCAGAAATCGTTCGCTGAACAGTCAAAAATACGGCCAGTTTAATACGGACTGACATTCACAAGTAATTAATTCAATATTGAATTGGTCGATCATTTTTAACTGTTCAACGAACAGTTTCTGATGCAGGTTGGAAGAAATCTAATTTTAGCAAATATCGTATCAAAATTGAAAACAGTACACATAGCAGTTCCAATGATATTAAATAAAAACCACTTTTTGGTCGCCATGTTCAAAGTTCTGTATTTCCTTTAGGAAGCATTACCAGAATTTAGTTTGTATGAACTTTGTTTAATATATTTCCATGCAGAACCATCCCTTTTAATATAAATGGTTGCGAGTATAGGCCCTGAGTTTTTGGCGCGTGACTTATGCTAGAAGGCATCAAAGTATCCAGGCTTATATCAGCGCAATCAAATATTAGGAATAAGCTGTTAACATGGTCAATCACCTAAGTAACCGTTTCAAAGTCATCGCCTTTATAATTAACAAGCGATTCTAGAAGATTTTCCCAATCTTCTTGGTTCTATTTTTTGAACCAAATATGTATTTGACAAGCAATAATCATTGTAATTCTGGTGAAGTCAGTTAAGTCTCCAACTTTCCTTAATTCGTAACAGGTGTCCAAAAGTTTAATTCTTTTAAATGGACCAGCTCAACCTGATTCGAATTTTTTGTGTTTTATTGCATTTCCATTAGGAAACACGCAACCATTTATATTAAAAGATTTTTGTATTTTTGTGCGTTTATTTGTATAAATCTCTTGTTGGATTGAGTTATCATTCAGTTGTTCTCTTATAAACGCTTTTCATTTTTTACGGTTTAGTGTCCCGATGGGAACTTTGTCCTATGATGCTTCATAAATGACTCGTTGTACTTCCAGAAATCTGTTGTTGCTTCTAAGCAAGAGTTGGAGAAGTGTTCTTTATGTTGTTTTCTGAACTCTAGAATTAATGATCAACTGAATATATGAGTCTTACGCGCTTCACTCAAACGAGATTTCTGCTTGAACACGTAAAAGATTGGCTATAAATCGCATATACATGTTTATGTAAAGCTCTAAGAAAGATTCTGTTATCAGTTATACGTTTTAACTCGTGGCACAAGTTGGAGTACTTATTACATAATAAATATAATGTCAAAAATCCATTGGCAATTTCGGCAGTTTTTAGCGTTATAAAACAATATTTAGAAAAAACTCTACTACTATTAGAAATATGTGGAAAAATTTATCACCAATTCTGATCAATAGTACATGTAGATAGGTAGTCTATATGTAGAATGTGCAAAGGGATGACATTTTTCGCTACTGATTTCATATTATAATAAACCGGTCGAGATGCTCGCTTTCGAGTGAGATGGATTAGGCAAGAATCTGTATTTTTTTTATAATTACACGTATTCTTGAAAATTATAAATGCAAACTTATAATTAAGATTGTTTTGTATAAACCTAAATGGCCTTCTTCGCCATGATATTCTTTTATTAGGGCATGAAGAGCGTTTCGTGGAACGAAATAGTGAATAAGTTTTTCTCCATTTATTTCATTTCCTTTTGGCCTCACGGCGAAATGGTAAATATTTATGATCAAATAAGAAATTCAAAATATAGTATTTTTTGTCTCATTTAAAGTCTCTTTTGGAATTTTGAAAAATTCATCCGTTAAAAAGTTAACATGGGGTGGTTTTAACGTTCGCACTGTATAATTAACTACGTATACCATTTGCGTACGAGTTTTATCCTCAGTTATGAAAGCAAAAACTTGAAGGCAGATCCACCAACGACCTACTCAGGACTAATGCCTGTTTGCACGGGTGACACTTAAGTCTCTCTTAACGTTAGGCTACCCTTAAATTAACATGACATCAATCAGTATTCAATGTGTCATTTAAAATTTGCCTATGCTCCGCTTAAAATAATCCACACTTTTCGTTGGCTCAATCTGCGATTAGTTATTATGCTAACCGCCAATCATCGGATGACATTCCACATTATTATTATTATTACATTATCCTTTTATGAAATGGTTTTAATTAAATAAATATATATTTTGATCAGATTAAGCCGGGGAAAAGTGCGACTTATTTTAAGCGTAGTCTAAGCAAATTTTAAGTGACCCAGTCTGAATACTGACTGGTGCTATTTTAATTTAACGGTAGTCTAACATTAAGTGAGACTTAAGTATCAGCCGTGTAAACGGGTATAAGTCACGTTTATACTGACAACTTCGGTAAGCATTGCTGTCTCTTACTAGTTTGAAAATTACACGAGCTCTTACAGAAAATTCTGGTTCAAAGTTACAGAAATATCCGACCAGACCTAAAGACGTTAGGGTTTTTTTTAACGTTTATTCGTTGAAAAAAAGTTCTTAACAAAGTCTTACAGATTCAGTCTCAAACGAACTATAGTCCACCTAAATTTGTAGGTAAGCACATTTTTCATGTTAATTGAAAAGCCGCATTTAGAGAAATTTAGTCGCTACGGTTTGTGACACCAGCATTAAAAACATTTCTAATTTAGTTACAGAACATGTTGTTATTATAAATTCGTTTTATAAAGGGTCCTCTCTTACTCATATTTAGCAATAAAATATTTTTGATTTAATTTAATTTTGATAAAAAGTTAGTAGTACGTTGGTCTCAGGCACCAAGGGAATGTTAACAGGATTAAAATGTTTAGATAAACTAAGGCTATGCCATTTTAAATTTCATCTTGTATACGCGATAATGGTAAGTTAAAAAACTGCTGAAGCATTCGCAAAAACAAATGAGATATGATAATATTCGATTGATCATCCAGCGTTACGAAAATCAATTTCTTCACCGAATCCCAGTGATCGGATGAAAACCGGCCGCCATGTCTAAAATAGTATAATATTTAATAGCGCTTAATTTTTTATTTGGTCTTTAATACGTGGTAAAAAAACTATCCCTTATTGTTATGCGATTGAGAGTCCTGAAATCACCCACCAATCGTGGATCTCCATTCTTCTTTTTACAAGTAGCACAGGACTGGCATAAGGCGAATGAGATGGTCTCATAATCCAATTGTCCAAAAGGACCTAAACCAAGTTTCTGACTGTGCCCCTTTTAGCTGGCAAAAGCTTATTCGGTCGGTATCTAATTTCTTTATCGGTTGTTAATCAAATTTTAAATTCCTCGATCGTGATTACGGATAGAACTTTGTTGCCAATTGAAAATACTTCCTTAAATTCCTCCAATATTGCATTAAGTTAGAATTTAGATCAATACCTGGTATATTACAAGGTATAAACCTATTATGATGTTGGAAGAAATCGCATTACTGAAAACCATATACAATACATAACAATTATTTTTTTAATAGGAGTTTGAACAAAATAACAAAGGCCAATATGTATATGTCTCTTTAATATAAATTATGGTCTATTCCCATTATCATCGTATATTCCCAAACGAACTCCAACGTCATCATTTTGGCGATATTTTTATGTATTAGTAAATCTAAGCTTCAGTGTTGATTAATACATTATATAAGGCGCCCGTTTTTCAAGCCTCACCATGGGGATCCTGCTAACCGTAAGAGATACGAAGCCGGTTAATTAGGGCAAAGTTGCGCAATTTTAAGTTAAGCAAAAATTTGATTTTAAATCGGGAGGGCTTTCATTCCTTTCAGAAATATCTCTCAAAAAAAATGAAATTCTAGATTTTCATTTTTTGCAAATAAATCGGAAATCGCTAATTATTCAAGAATCTGAAGGTATTCTTCAAATACTTTTTAGAGTTTTGATATTTTTATTTACTTGAGGGTATTATTGGAATACTAAGTTTGCCGGTTTAGATAGAACTTCTTCTTTCAAATGCATTGATATGTCACATGTTATAATTAATTTTTCATTTGGATCGAACTTCTAAAATATTGTTTTATTACTAAGAGTGTTATAAAAAAGAAATCCATAAAATATCCTAACGAAATGATTGTCAATTTAGTTATTGAATTTTGACATGCTTTATTCAAACGAAGAAAAACGAGATACGCTTGAAGTTTATTACATTTGAAATAAAAAATCTGAAACTGCTTCACAAATTTATCTGCAGCGTTTTCCTGAATACGAACAACCTCATAAAACATATTTCCTTTTACTTCATCGAGCTTTACATGAAGATGGTTCATTCTCAAAACCAAGGTAAGGTATGAAAATCGGCCATATGAAAATGAACAAAATGTTTTGTAAATGGTAAGTAGAAATAAAAACAAAAATAAATTTTATTATGATACAATAATTTTGATAGCAGATTTGAAATAACAATTCGGTTTCCACAAGAGAAATTGCCGGAAAATTAAAGTTACCACACCGAATTTGAGAATTTTTAATAAATGTCATAAATTCTGACGAATGTAATTTTACCAACGAAGTGAATTATGAATAATATTAACATAAACCTTTTTCAAGTGAGAAGAAATATATTCTACGAGTTTGTATGCGTTTAGGATATTTCCAAAAGTAATGACAATACTGTCAATTTGAAAATCCAGTATTGCTTAGCCTAAAATTGCGATACATTGTCCTAATTTAATCGAATTTGTATCTCTTATTCTTAAAAAGACTCTCCATGGTGAAAAATCGGCACCATGTATATACCGAGTAACGGAAATGTATCTATAACAATACCCCGAGAAAAAACAATCCCACATATCAATTATGTATTTTAAATTTATAGATAAAAACTTGAGGAAATATGGTTCTTTTGAAAAACCATGGATGAAGTGATAGTGGATTAATTATTTATTAACAGTTACTTTTTAGGATAAAATTAATGAGTATTTTATTTTGACAGATTTTCATGTAATAACATTTGAGACACCACTCAGAGAAAAGATTTTATTATTATTATTTCCAAATAGAAAATCCAAATTTTCGATTGTAACACATCATTAGAAAGCGAATTTTTCGAAGATTTCACGTTTATAAAAATTCCACATAGCACTTATAAGAAAATCAAAAGTTGCTATCGTTATCTCAGAATCGTCAAAACTCAGGAAAAACTAATCAAATTACTAAAAAACTCGCATAAAAGTGTCTTAAGAATGTTTTTGAATTGATTAAATCCTCTATATGAATTTGTTTTAAAGTTGTTGCCTAGAAACAAAAATTAAAAATTTTACTTTTCTTTGGATATCCTCGGAAATAGTCGGAGATTCCATTTTTTTAGCAATTTTTTTGAGCACTAAAATACGCAACTTTGACCCAATTTAACCAAGTTCATATCTCATAAGGTTAACGAGAGCTCCATAATGAGACTCGAGAAACGGGCACCACACCATTGATTGATTTTCATTGAGCTGATATTAAAAGTAACCGATATCCTTTTGGTCATTGTTTGATATTTTATAAATGTTTACCCGTTTTTTTGACAATGAAAATTTATACAGTCGGCTTCGTTTAACTCATTTGTGCCATTTTTGTACCAAATGGTATGCCCTATTTTTTCTTGATAAACTATGTTTGTCAAACATACGTATAAAAACGGCAATTTTAAAAATTACGACAAAATAGTCATGTACAGTGTCACCTATTACAAGGGGGACACACCTGTAAACTCTTTATTTGCGGTGTAATTTTGATCTTTTTTTTTCATTTGGAGGGCATCTAAATCTCAAATTTAGAATATATTTTTATTCGCTTGGTGAAAACCCAAGGCTTACTTTACCTATTTTTAATTACCAATATTTAAAAAAAGGCTTTAGGTATTTCTCTTTTAGTTTGATATCGGTACTATTATTGGAATAAAAAAAAATAAAACAAATTTGGCTAAAAAATGTTTTTAATAAAAAAATTACAGAACAATGAAATTTTAAATTTTAAGTATAGGTCGCTCCAGATAAGGCTTTCATCCGGTATGTAAATCACATAATAACAGAAAATTTGAATTAAAATTACCTTAAATGGAGTAATCTTTTATTAGAGGACCTAATTTAAGGCAAAAAATTATTTATTTTTTTTTAATTTTAAATTATTCATTCTTGGGTAAGGTTTGAAAAATGTTTTCAACGCTAATATAAAATTTAAAAAACTAGAGTTACGTGGTATTACAATTTCATCAGCGATTTGTTGGGTGTGACTCCTTAATATTAAGACATATAAAATCAATTATAATACTTAACTTTGCCTCATTAATAAAGGGTTACTTCAATTAAGGTCATTTTAATTCATAGTTTCTATTATACTAGATTATGTGATCTACATACCGGATGAAAGTCTTTTCTGGAGCGACCTATACTTAAAATTTAAAATTTCATTGTTGTGTAATTTTTTTATTAAAAACATTTTTTGAGATACGATCATCTTGAATTATTCTAAAAACAGCGGCGAAGTCAAATTTAAAAACAATTCCTAAAGCCCTTTTTAAATTTTGACCATAAAAAAAGAGGTAAAGTAGGACTTGGATTTTGCCCAAGCGTGACAAGAATATTTCCTAAAATAGACTTTTAGATGCCCTACAAATGAAAAAAAAGTTATAAACATCGCAGGGCAAAAAAAGATTTTGCAGGGGTTGCCCGTTTTTAAGTGGGTCACACTATGTATAAAGAAACATCTAAATAAATTAATTATGATAAAAGCTATCCGCTAGCGTGGAATTATATAAAGAAATCTTTCTCATACACAAAGTAACATTCCATTTTATGCATTTCCAACGCGTTCTAGCATGATGATGCCTGCAACGCAATTGCTTACCAATTTTTCCAAAGATTTACCATTTTAGTTACGTATAAGACTGCTCTCACAGTGGATGCGGCTACTCGCGAATAATAAAAACGTGCAGAATTGTCGGAAATTGCGATCTTGTAGATGCATCTGTTAGTTCGCACATTGGCTGTGATGAAAAGATGCGAACAGGATTGACTTCTTCGTATCAATTTCTTTTACTATTGATAATAACGCAGATTTCCTAACAAAATGCGGTTTGTTCGCAAATCGCAAATATACCCACGTGTATATGCGCAAACCGATCTGTAACTACTGTGAGAAGTTATTTAAAAACACATTGTTAGGATTATTCCGCGCGAACTTGTCCGATTCTGCATGTCATGCAATTGGCACGTTTATTCATCCACTGTGAGAGCAACCAAACTAGAACTTATTCGATTTTCTTCTAGTGAACTGCTTATTAGAATGTTGATCGAACAATTTTGCCACAACTTTGTTTATGCCAAGATCAGAGTGGAAATTTTCCCATTGTTAGAAGTTTTTATTCAGTTTGATGATTAATGATTTCATTTTATACACCTTATTCTTTTTGTCCATTTTAATATTATCGACTAAACGGAGAATTTTTTTTATTTGCCAAGATCTGTTTCTGGACATAGCATTAGTACAAACAGTAGTGACAAATGGACCCAGTTTTGCAGAAAGCATCCAATCCACATTATAAGAAATTTTGAGCTATTGTCACTTTTTAATAGCTTTTAACTCATTCTTCGTTTTGCATAAAACAACGAACTACTATCTTAGTGTATTGAAGGTCAAAACAACATGTCAGTAAAAATACTATCTCTAAAATATGAATTACTTTTCTGCAGAAACCATTCAAACCGCTTGGTTATAAATAAAATTATCAATGTAGTATTAACGTATTGCAAAATACATCCAAACTACATTTGGCACCTATAAC
>JABRWK010000095.1:80767-121518 GCA_013372445.1 Hypothenemus hampei | reverse complement strand
TATCTTTTTTTTATTATTTTTTCTTCTTTCTATTTAATATAAAAAAACTTATTTTTATTAATAAACGTAAAAACCTTTAATAATTAGGTTTTATTTTTTATACGACTGTTACCTAAGTAACTATAAAGATAAAACTTTTCAACGTCTTTTTCAGGAAACATTTCTAATAAATTAAAATACTGCAAAAATTAGCGGAGACGGGTATAGGAAAACTTTCATAAAAACTGAAGAGAACTAATAACTGTATCGAATATAATAATAACTTACAGGGTGTTCTATTTAAAAAATCTAAAAAACAGTTTCATATTTACAAAACTGGCAAATCTGTAGAAATACTACTTACAACATACTTTTGTCGGCTATATTTGAAGTAATTAAACAAGTATTTACCTCTATGAGGTTAATTTTTTTTAATTGCAATTAGTAAAGGTATAGAAAAATTTTACAAAATTATGTTTTTCTTAAAATACTCTACCATCACAACGAGTTAAACGAAATCGTGGCTCATTTGTCAATACTACTGGTCTCCAGTGTCGAAGCTGCCATGCGATATGGTCACGCGCAAAGTTTAAGCGAAACCTTACATGATCCGGAATTATTAAAACAGGTTTTCGAATAGACTTTTTAATATATATTTCCAATTGGTTTGTCAGAAATTTCCAATCCGTAAATTATTCTCAGCCTAATTTTAAAATATTTTACTGTGGATGTTCGAAAACGTAAAGAGGATAAGACTTAATAAGACAGAAAAAACCGAACCTGAATTCGGTTTGTTTTTCTGCTGCGACCTTGTCCGATGTGCTTTGTTTACCTACCTATTTCTAGTTACCGATTCCACACATGATGGATGACCGAACGGCTGACGACTCTCATGCTCAAGCATGGCGAAACCATACGGATGGCAGCAATGACATGAACAACTTGTACTTCATCCAGATGCCCCATTTTGGTTTAACTGGTGTTAAACTTGTCAATTTACAGTGAACGGTCGACATTTTTTTTTAATCCAAAGCCCTCTGCATTTTTGAACTTAAATACCGAATGTTTGTTTTACTTCATTTATTGTAGTTTTTTCGAATTGGTTGTGTTCTTTCAAAAGTGATTACGCACAAATTTGTTTATTTTCGCAAATTTCTATGAACAAAATGTTAGCCTCTTATTGTTAAATATGTGTTGTTAGATTTGTACAGTGTTACAATAAAACATAGAAACGTAAATAAGTGTTAATCTAAATATTTTGAGTAGTGTATGTAAAGTCTCATCAAAAAAAATTTTTTTGGACGTTTCGCTTTTACACATTATTGTATAATGGCAAATATTTTTAAATCTTAGCCCCTTTAATTTCATATAACATTCAAAAACTATTTTTTTTTAATTAAGGAATTATTACTTTTTCGCAATAATGGGTATAAACTCTATCTGTTAAAAGAAAGTATATACTTTACTTCAACTTTACAATCTTTTTTTTCCAATCTTGCAGCGATTCTATCTTCTAACACATTTAATTGTGAAAAATTATATTTAGAATATTTTTACTTCTCTGAAACTGCTCTATTTCGCCTTTGAAAACGTATGTCACAAAAAGAATTACTATTATAAATATGTATTTACATAGGCTTTAAAACCAAAAAATAAAAACACAACTATTGATTGTTTGCTTATGTTTGCAGGTTGTGTTCAGTTATCTATGCAATTGTTTCAATAAATACTTAAAATTTTTAAATAATACATACCTACATAGATTCTTACAGATGGACACAACATTCAATGTTACTCGCTTTTTTACACACTTTTTTGCCAGTTTTTACCAATTTTAATTCTCATGACAATTTCTTTGTCTGGACATCTGACCGTCACCTGGGCTAACTAAAATGGCTGCATGACATAACACTAATTAAGCCCATTCAAATCACCATTATGTAAAAAAAGGCATAGAAACTTTGTAGCTAAATTATTTCTCGGTAAAATTTTAATATATTTAATACATGGACCTCTGTTTTAATGAGGGTTTTGAGTTTATTGAAGCGTTCTCCGGAAGAAAGGCCTCCCTAACAAAATGAGGTAATAAAAAAAATGTATTTAAATGTTTTAAATGAACTTTTTGAAATAATACATGAATGTAAATTATATTTCAATAGTATTATATTATAGTAGGGGTTTTAATAATAATATTTATTTATAAATTATTCCTATTTTGTTGTTATTTAAAAAGGACCTTTATGTCCAGAGGCTCTTTTTCCGGAGAAGAACTCAATTCTCATTTATCTGATCACTTAAAACGCTTATTTGGTAGTAAATACACATATAATTTTTGAGCCTTTATAGAATTGAACACTATTGGAAATCGTATAGTAGGAATCAAATTTTAAAATAAGTGTTTTAAACTTGTCTTTTGAAAGCTGTTGTAACCTTTCAATATTGATGTCGCAACGTTTACATTGGGACGTCAATATTGGAACTGTTGTTAAGTACTTTATCGTAAAATTTTCATTTAAAGTACAAAATAATACATTTATTAGTACTTCTTCGCTCCTAAATTATCTCCCCTTGCCTACATAAATATATTTTAATCGTGTTACTTTCAGACGAAATACTGTCGTAGTCCGTTTTTAGCATATTTCTCATTTGAATTTCGAACGACAACTGAAAAAAAAAACTGTAAATCTTAATTTTGTAATACAGTAACACATTTCCCATTGTAATAATTGTTTTTAGATATAACATTATTGATTCCTTTGGAAACACGCAATTTATTTGCACAATTTTATATTAAACACAAAATATATTTTCGCTCGATGTTTTCCTTTGACCAATATAATAATATTATAACCGTGAATTTAGGAAAAAATGAGTTGGCATTGCTAGTATTAATGTTTATAACAAATTATAATCTGATATTTAGTTGTAAAAACTTAGGTGAGAAGTTCTAGTTTTAAATGACGGTTGAAGTTCAAAAAAACATTCATAATAATGGCTTGTAAGTCGCCTATATTCACATACAGAGGTAGACCAGTCGGTTTTAAGCGCCACACTATTAATACGTATATCGAATTTTAGTATTGTATACTTGTAAACAATGGATCGTTCTCATCTACTAATGTAACACAAAAACTCATAGATTAATCTGGCTGATTGATCTATTACGTTCAAGACAACGTTAATGTGTTCCGGCATACTACAATAATGTTATATTCACCGCGCAACAATCTGTAGTATTTTTACGCATTAACTGACTCTCTCAAACGTGACAGATCAATCTACAACTTGCATAACTTCTGATCTTTGATCTCTTTAAAGTGGAAAATATGTTAGCTCTCCTGTAAGGAAAAGATGATTAAGTATTTTCAGAAGAAAAATGAGGCCACTGAAATTGGGTTCTTGTTTGGAATAGTTTCTATTTGTCTGGTAAATAAACTCGCATCAAAATCAAAAGTCTCGCACATCATCAATAATGAAATTAACATGGGCGCAATAGTTATGTTTTTATCGCATATGGTAATTCGAACCTATTTAACTACTCTGATTAAACAAAAAAAATGTCCAAATATTACAATGAGTTATATCACTAACAATGATAATAAAATCCTAATTATCAGATAATTGTACCAATCGTAAGAAACATTAACAAGAACTTGCGAGTGACATTACTTTTAATATAACTAAATACGAAGTATAATCACTACGAAAATGTCTAATCCTCCGACAACGATGCCGTTTCAAACATGTGTAATGTTTAGGTTAATTTATAGGAGGGTTTTACACCCACTTACGATTATAGCTTAATAGGGGATCTTTCAGGGAATCAACTCTTTTTTAAGTTCTTCTTCATCTTATTGTAGAATATGTTATAACAAAAATGATACGACATTAATAATATTTCAAAAAATCAAACATGACCATTCATGACATTCTTTCAGCTCTTCGTCATTGCGAGAATGACGTTCGCTCCTGTTTAATGATTAGTCAGAAGTGATCACCCGATGCGCTGTATCTTTTGTTAACTTAAATTTCATTTGCAGTCGGTTGGAAATTCATGTTGAACTGGTGAGAACTGATGACCACAATGATACATAAGAAGTTTGAATTATGGATTATCAAATCCATGAGTTGTGAACATCAATTCACTCCTCATCTATACTGAGTTCGATATACACGTCCAGTTTAGTTTATCAATAGTTTAAAAAATAATATGGCGGACTTAAAATACGCTGTTGTAATTGTATATTATTACGGGCACCGAAAGAGAAAAAAAATTGGGTAAAAGAATNCTGTTGAAATATTGAACACTAATTATGACTCACCCTGTATTCATAAGAAGTGTTTTTCTTAAAATTAACTCACATTTCACCTTTCGTAGTTTTGTTGTGAGCTTAAAAATCACCCTGTATTATTATATGTATTATTTTTTTGTTGTTCGCTGTATCAATTCAATGATAGCTTTCTGATCTACGACTTTGTAAAGTTACAAAACTCTTCACAATCTTCTGACTTAAAGGTTGTATTACTTATTAAAACTGTCACTTTCGATTTTTGGTGGTGACTTGACTTGTGCTGATAATTAAAAACTTCCAAAAAAATATTATACATGTACTGTTTCTTGTAATCTATGGCAAACAGCAGGTTATAACTTGTGGTCTGTCTGTTCATGTGTAGTCGATAAAAGCCGGCCGGCATTGGTCACTTCAGCGCCAATCGTCCAATGAACTGTACGTGAATGATACCATAACGATAAGAGTGGTTGTTACAGTTGTTTTATATCGATTTTTGGCGTTAAAATGTTTCATTTAAATCCTTTTGCATTGCAAATTGTCAATAAAAATTGTTTTTCTTGTCTGATTCAATTCAATTATTTTTAAATGTATGGTAGATATAAGTTTGTTATTATCATTCCAAAATGACCATAAGTGAAGTTATCTTTATTTGATATCCACCAACATTTATAAGATAGAAAAATAATGTTTGATTTATGTTCTTTTTTATAAAATCTTAATTAATAAAATTGATTGGGGTGTATTGTTACAAATAATAGATTTTATAGCTTACTTATATCTATAACAGCATAATTCAGAATGTCATCTCCGAATAATGACGTGTGAAACTTTTTTTGGCGAAGGGGATAATTCTGGTTATATTTTTGCAATTAATAAATTAATTTTTTTCCTCCTCTATTCCAACCTCTTTTATTTTGTGATTTTCAAATTCTTTTGATTTTTTATTGTCTACCCGTCAACTTGAGAACGAAATAAATTTGACAGCTTGATAAAATAATGGACAAACGACGTTTAAGTCATGTTAAATGTCGGGCCAAGCATACACGTTACATCGGACACACATTGGAATAATGTTACCAAAATACATAATTAAAATTTTTGATAATGTTATTGTTTACAAATTTATCAAGTTCCTTTGTGGATAATGATTAGAGTAAGGTTATATTAGATCCGTACCCGTACTCGGACAACTACTAATCGGGCAACAGACTGTTTGAGTACTGCCCCGCAAAATTGTTTGTCATATCTATTATGAATAATCTACGGTTCTCCAGAAATAAGTCTGAAATACTTTTAAGGATTCTATATAAAAAAAAATTGAAAACAAGATTACATAAATTTAAGTTCGGAAGACCTTCTTTCTTACGGCAGCCATCGTTTTTTAAAAATTATGCTTGAAAAAGGTTTTTGATTAATTTCTCTGGGACCACTTGAAATAGAGGTTGCACATTTGATACATGAATTAATACTGTTAATTGCTGTTTTTAGTATTCACAAATCAGTAGATATTGGGTTCAGGGTTGGACTAGTAAGAGTCCTGTACATTTTTGGTCCTACTTTTTCATTTTATTTTTTTGTTCATATTCCACAAGAATATAATTTTCTGTTACCAGATACTTAAAAACGGGTAACGTAGGTAAAAATTACCAAAACGAATGGCTTTGGAGAAAAATCGTCTTTTTAGGAAACGGCTTTATGCGTTATCCCTCCATGTATTTGTGAGTATTTACTTATTCACCGCTTTAAATATAAAAAGTACTGATTGTGAGTAAACAGTAAAAACTCAACTCAGTACTTTTTATATGTATAGGTACATATAAACTCGTAAATAGTCAACACTAATAATTAATGTATGATATCTCTCTTAAAAAGTTTTCTAGTACTAAATTTATATGATTTTTTTACATATTTTACAATGTAAAAGCAAATTAAGCATGTTAGAGTTGTTTCTAAACAATCTACATATATGTACAGCAGATAGAGACAGATAGTGTTTGTAGTGTAAAATAGATCAGTGTTCGAAATCTTGCAATCTTGAACAGTATTGTTAAAATGTAAATTTACACTTACAGATCCCTTCCGGCCTGGAAAACTGAAGAAAACATCCGGTCCTGTTCTTTGAGGCATCTGGCGCAGAACGTTTAAGAGTTTAGCGGAATGTCTTGGCTGAAATAACAAGTAGAAATTTAATTATTGAATCTCCTAAGACATATACATTAAATGCTTCTGGCATTCCTTAGAATAACTATCTTGTGTTTAAAAAAATATCCAGGACACTTCAGAAATAGTCATTGAGACCTGGAAAATTTACAATTCTACATATATTTGCCCCAAAAAATGGTCGAATTGATTTTCCCTAGTAACGATACGCGCGGGTATCGTCCGATATCACAATTTTATACGTGAGTGTTTGTTGCGATTGAATTGTACGAGAGAGAAAAGGGATGTTTTATATGTTATATGGTCCCGTTAGGGCTCTGAATATCGTCACGTACAATCAGGCTTGCTAAACCTTCTGATTTTTTGGTAGATTTATTTATTTGAACCTTCATCTTCTGATGTATTGAAATATAGGTTAACCCAGGTAGCCTTTTATCCACGCGTGACTTCACGTCAGCGCTGATGTCACGTATTGTCAAAATTAATGTGTTTTACGAAACAATAAGTACCTGTTAGTATTTTATATGATAATTTGATGATTGATATGTCATTAAACGTTTTAGCTTAAAAGAAAACGTTAAAGACGTATATGTATACATATATTATTTTTTTGTTGAAGTATATTAAGAAAATATTATTTAAAGCGTCGTAGGTACACTACAAAAATTTAGTTTCCGGTGATTATTATATTTATTTTTAATGCACAAACTCTATTATTAATATTTTTATTGATTTAATATTTTTTATTTATTACATATTTTTATGTTTACTAAAAGTTTTCTAATTGATGATTAACATAAATCAGATCTTGAACGACAATGATTTCTATATTACACAAGAACAATTAAAAATAAAGAGATGTTTAAAAAAAAAATTTTTTTTACTTGAATACTTCAGAAAAATATTAGAATTTTAATTACTTGAGTATTAATAATTATGATTGCGATTTCTTCTCTATCTGTTTAACCAGTTCAAAATGTTTTTTTTTTCTGTGTGTTGAATAGAATTCTTTCACATTTCTGGAGAACTTGGAAAAGGGACATTGGTTTCCAATTCCTTCTTAAAATAATACATTAGGGGCACTAGAAGCTCCTTATATCCACTATTAGGAATTTGAGCATTATGCTGATAATAACATAACCGAACAAAATTTTTAAATATATTTTTAACACTGATTTCAAATATATAATCAGTATTGCGTGATCAACTCTAATTTTCAATCCATAAGGAAGAAACTAAAAAATACTATTTATAGTCTCTAAATATTTAGTTATGAGAAATAATTTAGTAGAGTTTAAAATTCTACGAAATTTTTTTCATATAATTTTCTGGCGTTTAGGAATATGCAAGTAGTACTCTGAATATTTCAGCAAAGTTTGTCATCATGTCTGTATAAATACGTATTCTAGCGACCTTGGTACCGCTCTTGGTAGATAGTCCCTTTGTTCTTCATTCAAATCTCCAAGATTTTTAGGGAAACTATATAAATGGGTAGGAAGGAAGGGTACCTTGATGCTCATATTACATCCAAGTTGTTGAAAAGATGAACCTGATGTGTGTAATCGTCCATCTTTTTGCCTTTTAAGAAATTTTCGGCAATCCAAATAAACGGATTTTATGCATTTCTCTTGACCTCTGTCACAGAACTGATAAAAATGGAATCCTGGATTTATGTGCTGACCATCAAAAAAGTCTGCTTATAGTTTTCCAGAATTCAAATTCGGAAACTTTTTGGAAATGCATTTAAAACATTCACCATTTTTTTAGAGCTTTGACATATTGTCTTATGAGACCAAATTTTACTTGCAGAGGTGGCTATATTATGTGATCTCTGGACACAAATGGCACATTAATAACATTTAGACGATTTGAAATCAGGTTGCCTAAATAAATTTTAAAAGAGCAGTCTTTTTTAATTCGTTGTACAGATATTGTTCTGCTATCTTATACACACATAATATACGGTACACTTTATATATCCAATTTGTTGTCCTAATAGAAAATTCACCATTTTAAGATACATGCATATGTGCTCATCGTATTTAATTTTGTTCATAACTAACATTATAAATTGATATTCTTCTTTAACTTTGGTTAAATGTGCGATTGGTAAAGAACATAGTTTATTCTCGTTATGCAAAAATATACATTTTAAACTTCGTTTTGAAGGGTCTATGAATTAACGTCATTCATTCGAGTCGCAGTTTTATAATCCCATTGCAGACATTAAACCAGGAATATTAGTGCAAAATAAAAAAGCATCCTCTTCACAAAAGGAAAGAAGTAAGTCTTTCTTTCTAGTACAGTAATATAAGATTTTGGTTTCTCTTGTCACCAGATTTCGTTATTTCAACGAGGAAACAAGAAGTTCAGATGCAGTTTTAGAGACTCCAAATCGCTGAACTCATTATCATCATTTACGTTGCTTTCTTTGTCAAACTCGTCAGAATATTCTTTATATGTAAATTATTATATATGTATTAGAAGTACAAATCGGAAACCGCCGTTTTCCAATAAATAACACTGGCATTAATTAAAGGACCAATAACGTCAAAGGGTTAAGTTAGGCATTTGACAACAACCCCTCATCATTACATTTGCGAATTTTTATTGGCATCATATTTCTTTATGCCCAGCAATATCGAAATTTTAACCAAATAAGCGTCATTTGCGGTAAATTTTACTTTTTGCCTTCAATTGTAAAAATTTATAGTGAAGTTTCTATAAGTGAAAGAACGTGCGGCGAATGGTTTCAACGCTCAAAATTGGTGATATCGACATAAAAGACCAGAAGCGTCTTGGACATAAGTAATAAAATAATAACAATATAAGTAATAATAAGAAATAATAAATAATTATAACAATATTATAACACCTTTCCACAATGAAACTTTAAATAAAAAAAAAAACGAGATTTTTCAATTTGTACACATAATACTACAAATTTAACGCTATAACACCAAACAAGCTTAAAAGCAGATCGGAAGTTAGAGTTAATCCACTTAAAACGGTAATTTTTGTTAATTCTTGTTATATTTACAAAACAAAAATAAGAGGCATCGTGATGATTTGAGGGTTCGCAGCAACGGTTCAGATCCTTGGAAGTTCGTACTTACTAGATGGCCTTTTGTTAGTGGCCCATAAACGTGAACTTTCCATACCGTTTTTACACACCATATTAAGAAACCACTGCTTGTTTGGTATTTCTAATTTAAAACCAAAGTAGTCAACATACGGTTGTTTTACAAAGTCCGACTAACTCAAATGAAATTTCTGAAACGAGTATTCTCCACAGATGTTACAAAAACAATTTGAATTGTTTACACAAGTCCTTCTTGACGAAACTATTATAAAATTTTGATTTCTTTTTCAGATTTGGAATCTTACTATTATTTATTTATAGCTATTAAAAGCACTGGAGCTGATATAAATAAACTAAGGGCCAATTCGAAATCAGTGAACTTAAATTAGTAAATTATAGATGATAATTATAATTATTAAACAACAAAAAAAAGTTAATTTTGTTTGCCTGTGAATTAACTGGTAGCATTATTTTAGCTTTTAAGACAGATTTTTGTGGTAAAAGTTAATTAATACAGAGACCAAGGGTTAAAACTCCAAAAAATCGAAAGCTAACGAAATGCTTTAAGAAAATCAGTTGTTTGTGAGCTCGAAACTGAAAAAGCGTCAAATGGCAATAGCATAAAAGATTTGTATTGAATTCACGATCAGACATATGAAACTTGTCTTTCCATCTTTGGCACATAACAGTTATGACTTTTCATTTTAGTCAAGACTATTGCCAAACGTTAGATTCTACCATGTCAATAAAAAAATACTTAATTAAATCATATGAATACAGGTTATTTCATCTAAGATGACACGGTTTGTGTAAGAATATGGCCTGATTTTCTGGGAAAAAAAATTTTGGGCAATATGCAGGGCTACGGTGTCAATTTAAACTTATTTCTACAGGGTGTGTAAAAAAGTACTACGCCAAAGTTTTTTTTTTTTAATGTAAACTTTATATTTTTATTCACATTTGTATGTTTTGTTAAATTTCAATTACACTTTATGACTAGATATGAGTTCTTAAATGCACAGTTGTCGCATTATTCAAGTTTTTCTGAAAATGCAGATGTTTAATAAACCATTATGTCTAGCAAGCTGTCATTTTGTAAATGTTTTAAAATTGAAATAGACCGTGGTCGAAAGTTATTATTAGTTTTAAGTTATTATTAGTTTCGAAAATATTTCAAACTAATACAAAACAATACGGTTTTTGTATGTTTTAAAATATATTTCATATTATTTATCGATATTTTTTGAAACTCACTTCATGTGATGTTGATGGATTTAGTAGTTTAGTTTTTTTAATTGTAAAATGTTTGCTATTTTATTCTAGATATACCTAAACTTTGATCAAGACACTCGGTAACTTTTTTAACATTCGGAATGTCACAGAAACAAACAAATGGCAAATTCTTTATTGCATGTCTTCTTTTGTATCTATTTCTAAAGAAAAAAAATTGATGTGAAATCAAGTGATTTTATTGGCTAATTTTGAGTTGCTTCTCTACCACTCTATTTTTCTGTAACTTTCCGTTCATGAAATTTCATTTTCATAATCCGTGGCGGGCTGGGACTCCGACCAATTGAAGCTACAATATTTGCATAATGTTTTTTGCATTTTGTATATGAACAGGTGTCTGCACTCGTCCGTTTACTTTTGACATCCCTAATATTGGGAAGAGTTAAAGAAAGTTTCAGTTAAACTGTACTTCCTTGTCTAGAACAACATTTTGAATATGTAATAAAATTCAATCAACTATTACATCATTAAGTTTGTTCAAAAATATGCATTAAAACATACACAAAAGACATATTGTATTTGTTTCAAATATCTTCACAACTAATGGAAATGAGGCTATGGGTCATTAAACAAAAAACAGAGGAAATTGAATTTTACAATACGCCTTATAACAAAAACATTTGGGTCCATTAAAAAAATTAAATCATATTTGAAATTTTTAGATTTTAGATCCCAAAATCTCATTTTTTGACATTGTATATTTCAATTTTAAATTTTAAAACATATACAAAATCACAGTTTAATGGATATAATGATCTTAAGGTTATTAATTTTTTTAAATATCCACATTTTTGGAAAAATTTCAGATGACGTACCAATGATAGACGGAATCAACTTGTACATAATATGTATAAGTATTATATATTATTATTATTATTATTATTATTATTCTATATTATGGAACGAATATAGTCGAAAACTAGTGGCTCTGAGACTGGTTCACCCAATATTGATGTAACGCATAATATTTAAAAATGGATTAAATGTATTATTTATCTTATATTATTTAAAATTTAATGAGATTAAGAAAGTCGTGTGCCATCTAGAATTTTGAATATCTAGTGGTTTTTCCAGAATTGCAACGAGTTCCCTTTTTTCAATAATCGCAGCGAGAAAAGTTCTTTTATCAGTTTCCTATTTTATCATTTTTTACATTACAGATAATAACTCAAGTGTTTTCTGCTGAATATTAAATATAAATCTACTGATAGAAACAAAATTAGATATGACAACCCTAGTTACAATAGACTTTTGAGCTAGTTGTTTGATGATAACTGTGTAGTTTTTCGAAAATTTTCTTAAATGATTATAAAATGTGAATCAAAAACAAATAAATAATGAAATCATAACAAAAAAACAAATAAACCTTCTCTATGTCCGAGGTTTGTTAACAGGGTCCTACATTATTATAGGAAATGTTCTAAAAAATTTTGTTTCGTGTATTTCTTAAATTAATTTTAATCTTTCTTAACTTGATATCCTTAGCTTAACCATATTATAGCATTTTTATACCATTTAAAATTATGATTTTTTGAATCCTGCAAAATCAGCCTAAGTTTGACATGAACCACCCTATATCAAGACATTTTATCACTTTTCAGAACAAATAAAAAACGCAAGGAGTCGAATATAGAAAATAGAGCAGATGAAAGACTAATTTGTAACTTAACTTGACAAGTTTTGCTATGACAAATACAGATGGTTTTTTTATTCAGAAAATTTTCTTAAAAATCAGACGAATCGAGAAAATAATTGAGCGGCTCAAAGAAAAAGTAGTACAATCGATAATTTGCTATTTTCAGAAAATTAAGTTGAAAGTTGGTGGATTACTAGGAGTCATGGGTCCGTTAATGCCGTTAAATAAACAATTGAAAGTATGTATTTTAAAATAAAATATTTGTAAGTTTGTTTTAAATAGTATATTTTTGTACTACTTTTCTTCTTATAACTACAAAATGTAAAAGAATTTATTTTGCGATATATCATTAGAAATGAAATTCTTTTACATATTAAATATTTTCTAATATTTATTGCATAAGTTTTAATTAAAAAACATAAATGACTGTCACAAAGTTTAATACAATCTTGTTATTAATATTTAAATATGGAGCGGTCTGTCTTTTAAAAGTAGATTACTTGATTAGAATCGCAAAACATAAAGAATATTTCGAATGACATTGTTGAAGTAATTTTACACCTTTCATTTTTCTATTTGTTGTGGTGGCCATCATATATCTTGATTTATTAAATTGGTTTGAGTTAAATATACTGATATACTAACAAACATAGAATACATTTAATTGATATATTTAGAGACGTACAAACCCGAACATCCATTCAAAATTATTCCATTTCGATATTTAAAAAAAGTGGAAATCATGATACGTTTATTAAAAGACGTTTTGTATTATATGAGGCTGTACTTTTATTTCGGTATACTGCTGCTGACGTGAATCGAAGCATAGTTGTAATGCTGAGATGTTGTGAAACATGGCTTCATGAAGATCGATCACTAAAAAAGGGCACGAGGTAGAGACTCTACTATATAAAAATGCTCAAGATTGTTGGCCTAAAAGAAGGATTCTCAAATACCAGAACCTGTGCCAATTAGGTTTATAAAACAATACATGGTTTACAATATTTCCACATTGGTCCATAATTAACTATGTGCAGAATAGATTATTAAGAGGTTGGAAGGTTTATACTCCCTCCTCAAATTGTGAATACCTTTTGAGATGAAGTAAGGTTGGCCCAAAACGAGATGTTCCATTGATCCTTATTAGAACCATACCAAGATGCATTTATAAATCGCATCAACACATTATTAACCGTAAAAAGCCTTCTTAAGTTATCTTTGTCGAATTCGATGAATATTTTAATAGTTTACTTACTTTGGCCTCTGGGACTAAGTTAAGTCAACTACTGACACCAAATCAAATCTAATAGTAAATCCAGGGAGACAAAAACCTGTGGAAGCAGTTTATGAAATATTAAATCGTACCCTTTTAAGCATCTGATAAACTGCCAAGACTAATCATACGAATACCATGCGTTGTTGTCCATTGAATCGTATGTTTAAACGATGCAATATTACTGAGTTCAGCTAAATGCTAATATTATGTCGAAATTTGACAAAGTACATTATAAAATTGCACAGAGAGACGAAAAAATAGTAACACATAAACGGTGTACATGCGTTTTTAATAGCTTTGATTGAGTTTTTTAATTTCTCATCTGACACATATTAAAATGCGTTATTTAAGCGCTCATGTGTCCGTGGTCTAAATGTAATTACAGACTTTCTATCAAACTACTACTTTCATATTAAAAATTCTTTTTATCAAACTGAATGTATCAATGGCACAATGGTATTAAACTTTTTCATTTTTAAATAAAGAATCATTAATTTTCCATTTTAAATATTTAAAAGTATCGTTTTTAATACTCAAATAGGTATTTTAAAAAACTTATTGTTTTGAACAAATCATTTTAGATAAAATTTAGAAGAGGTATTTTTAAGTTGGGTTGTTTAATGAACTAATTGAAAAATGGGAAAAAACAGCTACAAATCTATATTTTCATTTAAAAACTCTTGAATTCGATTAACTACATGATGCCGTAAAAGTTTACAACAATACATACAATACACCAACACAACAATTTTATATGTATATCTTTTGTACTCGTAGTAGTAAAAACAAAAAAATTAATAACGACTAATAAAAATATGAGCCTCGAGTAAGAACATATTCAGCCAGTTTTGAATTGGCCGCATTTAGCACTAATGTGCAGCTGATTCAATGACAATTGCTCTCATTCCCGGCGTGGGGATGGCTTTAGTGACTCCAAACTTTTGTGGCGTTTAGTATCTTCCCAGGTCTTCAAAATCAACTACACATTGTAGTCCATTGGATTGAGATCCGATGAGTAGGGCGACCATCCACAGATATGCTGCAACCTGGAAAATAGGTCTTGCACCACTTCTGCATTATTTTCGCTTTATGAGCCGGAGCAGAGTCTTACTCAGTTGAACTCTTTGTAGCCTATACGCCTTGAGATTGAGTTCCTACTTAGTAAGTCGTCACACTGATCTGTTGCTGACGCCGATCTCATAAGAGATTTTTCGCAAAGAGACTCTCGGATTACCGTCGATTCGCTTCGTCATGATCTGACGGTTCCTGAACCTTATCGGAACGCTTTCTTCTATTTTTAAGACTGCCATCATCGTGTCCGAGCTCCTTGAATTGTCTAATAGCACAAGATACATCAGATGATTCAATGCCGAGTGATTGCGTTATTTCGTGATTTCGTTTCACACACTGATGCTGGTGCTGATGATTAACGAACGTTAATTTGACATGTTTAAAAAGCATCCATGAACAGTCTCGAATACGGAGAATCTGATAAAACTAAATAAAGTACTATATACACTAAAACTTTCATAATATGACAAAAACAGATCTGTATACATAAATTTTACCGCACTTTGTACTATACAAGCTTTAAAAATAAAATATTATATGTATATTTAGAAAAATATAATTTGATTTTAATTACATGCTTGTATGGATTTCTAGCTTACAATGAGCGAAAAAATATTTGTAGATCGTCCCCATTGATACATTAAGTGCAAACGTCAACTACAACAAAATTTATTACATAACAACAAAAATCATTTTTGTATAGGCGAATAATTACAACCAAAGATACGATTTTCCACGTTCTACTGTTATAACTAAACGAAATTTTAAAATGTGATAATCGGTTTTTATTGTTAATTTGCTAATATTTATTTGAGTTATTTATTAAACAAATAAAAGATAATTAAATAAAAACTAATTTTTAAAACACGTTTTTGAATATGGTTTAATCAATAAATGTAACATCAAAATTAAAATAATGTACCAATGACATTAAATTGAAAAATTTAGGAGTATCAAGTATAATCACGTTAGGTTAATCCGTTCGCAAACAAACTCGCTTAATTACCTCTATCTCGATAGTTTGTCGATCGGCTGACCAAACTAATCCCTCTCTCGTTACCACAGGTCGCATTACTAAGATAATTTATTCATAAATCTGCGACCCCTACTCCCAAATAAATTTTCCCTTGTTGCCAAGTATCCGTACTCACCCATTTCCCGCTGGAGGCTTTCATGGCACCAAACAAGAGTTTCAGTTCCTTAACCGTGATGCTGTAGCTCGCCAAAACTCCCAACATTTCGATGAGTAAATCTGAAAATAAACAAAGGAAAAAACAATAAAACCAAGTTAAAGTAGAAAACGAAAAGGGAATCCACATAATTGGGGTTATGAGGCATTAAAATAAATTGTTTGCTTGGTATACAAAGAGTTTTCACGAGTCCGTCAAAAGTTTACTTATTCGTTTTTGCGGGACGTATTCTGTAACAAAAGAACGAAAACTGGCCTAAAAATTTAACTTACGTTTATATACAATGACACTTTTAACATGCTCATGTCATTCACATTCATACTTTTACATTTCAGTCACTTTCGAGCATTTACGTAATTTTTTCAAGACTCTCCGGTCATCGCTTACATACCTACTTAGCACATTATCCAAACTCTAATCATTTGGTTTTTTATGCCTTGTTACATGATCGCTTAAGATATACTACTATGCACTATGGCTTTCGTAACCCAAAATTGCCTTATTCAATGTATTAAAAGTTGCAGGAAATATACATAGATAAATTACATTGAGAAAACAACAAGTCAAGAAATATACTCAACAATAATTTTTAATTTTTTATTTCTTTACCGTATTCATAGCCCAAATGCACGTCGCTGTTAGTTAATTTTATTTTACTATAATCCTGGATAAAATACTTAAAACGCTTTGTAACGATAATTGTGTTTTGAAGAATTTTTAGGATAAATCAAACCATATGTTGGCCAGGATGCAGCCATGTCTATATGTGCGAAATTTTAATTTTGAAATTTTCATTCGCTTGAACATGTAATAGTTACCTTTTGTTCATTAAATATTTATTAAATTTTTTTAATTAATTTCTTCAGATTTGTTTTTTATACAGTATGTCAACTTAAGTTGGTGGCATATGCGAAACTTTTTTATTTTTAATTTTATGAAAAAAAAGATTCTTCATAAAAAATTTTGCATATTCTAAAATTGAAAACCAAGCAAATAAATTTTAAAATGGATTAGTCTCATACGAGGTATAACAAAAAAAATGAATTTCCCACAAGAGTAAAGTACCTTTATATTTAACGCAAATTGTAACTATCAAAAGTTGTTCAGCAGTTATTATGACGTTGAAATATGCAATCATATTCATGTATCACGAAAAATATTTTTTTCAATTTTTCCAGACTTTCTGGACTATTCAAGTTGGCTGCATATGGAAAAAGTAGTGTGATTTATGTGGTATACAACAAAATTTTATATTTTTAAGAAGTTTTCTATGTGCCGCCAACTTAAGTAGACACACTGTATAGAACTCAAGCTGTCAATGACCATTAAGGTTGTATGTTGCAATCGAAAAACCTACATATAAATTGAAGATATTAACACAGTATATCATAATAGTTTTTGTTACTACATGCTTTTACTCTTGATAAACATTCCTTTATAAAAATATCTGATATTGATAAAAATAAAAGTACTTAATTGTTGGGCAAAACCTCGTATGGGACTAATCCATTTTAAAATTTGTTTGTTTTGTTTTCGATTTTAGAACATGCAGAACTTTTTATGAAGAATAACTCTTTTCGTAAAACTAAAAATAGAAAAGTTTTCCATATACCGCCAATTTAAGTAAACATACTACAGTATAATGTCCCAAAAATACATGTCCAAAATGAATGTTACATACCCAATTTATTTCAATTTCAATTACAGAAAATATTTTTCTTCTGTGTGAAATCTTACCCGTACGTAAAATTTCTAGAGGATTGAAAACTTTAATAAAGAGCTTGTGTATTGTCAGGAAAAGAAATAAAGGCGAACTTATATCTACAGTGTCAGTAACTTGGTCGAGTAACTAAAATCCAGTACTGAATTCTCCGTGTAAACGGTTTAGTATTTTTAGTTCTAGCACTAAATCGTCTGTTTACATGGAGAATTTAGTACTAAATTTTAGTTGCTCAGCCAAGTTACTGGCAGCGTGTAAATTCGTCCTAATTCGAAATAATTGCCTAGTACAAAGTTCTTTTTATTCTTGTACGAAGATGGTCAAAAACTTACCACTTGCACATATCAGATACCTCAAAACAAGTGCCATACTATTACATATGTGCACAGTGAGTATCATTGAAGTATTTTCCAGATATAAAAAGAAACATTTTTTTTATCAAGAACTGTAATCAGCAATAGCGCCCAAGTGAGACCCTTTTCCCAAATAATTTTTGAACTAATTCAAAGTGTTTTGACCTAAAAAATATCATGGTACCACTTTGAACATATATTTTTGGAATACTCCATACAAAAAAGGTGTCTAAAGAGATTATTATTAAAAAAATACGAATGTATTTAGTGATCCAAAAAGCAACTTTTCCATATCCAGGCGAATAAAAAACTCAAAATTAAAATTTCTTATACATATATGTCTAGGCATCGCTGCACTCTAATATCCACTAAGGTGTTTCATTTAAGAAAAATATTGTTTTCGCCAATTCAAAAATCTTGTATTAGATGCAAAAATAGAAATGAAAAAAAGGGTTTTTAAAGTTAACCTTGTGCCTGTAAATGTCTTTTCAGCACCTTCTATCCATAAACCTGGGTCTTTTACGTTCTACCCATTTTTCACCCTGTCAATAAACTCATGAAATCTAGAAAAAATCATACTAATATTCCACATCTTTTATTTTATAGTATATCAATCACAAAATAATTAAAAAATACATTCAATCATATAGTTTTTATTAAATGAACGAAGCAATTCAGGACAGTAGTGATTTACTAAAAAATTGTAAGTTAAAGGAACTTGAAGATAATAAAACCAAAAAAATTGCAACTTAAATGTTAATAATGTAATTTAAGAACAAAAATATTTTATTTCATTAGCTTAAAAGTAATTACTTAAGTTTACAAAAGCAGAACAAAAAATTAATCGAAAAAAAAGAAAAATTAATTAATTTCAATTGTTTGAAAGTGACTGTGAGATTGAAATTTGAGGATCTGTTTCCACTCGTACGTAACTTTTTTTAGGAAAGGGTCGCAGCGCCTTTCCAACTCTTATTTCAAACTTATTAGTCGAAATCGTATTGATCTAAGTTTAAAAAGGATTAATTTTAGAAGGTCGCCCATACTGTTTGAATTCTTACTATTTAAACAACATGGGAACAATGATTTTTTTAAATTCCTATTCAGCTTCATTTTTTTCATAATCACTCATAATTAGGCTCATTTTGTAGGTAATAACGTCCGTTTCAAAAGAAGAAAAAAGTAATAAAAATAATAATAATAATAAAATATAATTAATATATTTTCCTTTAATTCTTAATTTAACAATTAAATAATTATTATAATAATTTTTTTTTTCAAGTAACATCACTCATATCTTTTTAAGGTATAAATATTCGGTTTTTCTTACATGTAACGAATTAAGTTTACTAAAAAATTGGCATTTAATATATTGACATGAACGCAACCATTATTAGGATAAACCGATAAAATATCATTTTTCAGTAAAAAAAAAGAAAATTTCAAGTGATAGGTATTGAACGGTCCAAGTAACAGCTTTAAATCTATAGGCACTTTTGAAGAAGACGTTATTACCTACAAAATGAACCTAATTATAAGTGATTATGAAAAAATGGGGCTGAACAAGAATTAAAAAAAAATCCATGTTCCCGTGGTATTTAAATGAAAAATAATACAAACTGGATGACCGATTTAGAATTAAGACAAAAAAATATTTTTTTTTAATTTGTATTTTTGCACCTACTAGATGATTTTTCAATTGGAAAAAAAATGGTCTCAAATGAAACATTCTAATGTCGACACAATTTAAAATAATTTGCAAGAACCCAAAAAATGTTTAAAATTTATTTTGACTAGTCAATTTGCAACGATACATAACGTTAGTGCCATTCGCCGTGCGTAGTTTTGTAGTGCTACAAAACGCAACATATTATTACATACTTACTACTACGTTTGGTTACTAAAAAATAAAACAAAGCGCAACGTGTCTACACATTTTTAAGCTTACATTCGAAGAATGCCAAAATAAAATTAGTTATGTATTTGAAGATAAAGAACTATGATGCAGCACTTACAGCTGGTACAACTACTTTAAAAGAGTTCTTGATTTAGGTGATAATCCAAAGGATGAACGTTCTTAAAGAAAACGTCATGGATGTCCAGAATATATTCGAAAAAGACAGACATGTGTCGTGTGAAATAATTCAACAAACATTAGGCACTCACGCTTCAAACCTTTATAAATTTTTTATATTTATATATTTTTATATTTTTTATGAAAGTTTTCATAAGAGAAAAGTTCGTTCATTATGGGTATCTAATCAATTTACAGTTTAGCAATAAGCATAACGGATAGATTGATGCAGAACAAATACTCAAAAATATGATAATTATGATACACTGGCAGTAAATAATATTATGACAAGTGACGAAAAATAGTTGTATTACTACGATATTTCATTGAAATTAAAGTTAAGTAGTTCGAAACTAAAAGTACCCTTGGAACCTAAAAAAAACCTCAAATTATTTTGTTCAGTAAAAAGGATAACTTGTGGTTTTTCTGTGGAAAGAAAGGATTGAATAGAAAATAATTCATAAGGAACATCGTACTGTTAATACAAAATGGCAGAATCCATAATTTTCCAAAACTTGCCGAACAACTGCAGAAACTGACACATAACTCGCGATTGAACAATTGAAAATTGCATCATGATATCACACTAGCGCATCGAGCAGCACTTGCGACCAATTATTTGAAGTGAATTGTATGTCTATGCTAAAATATTCAATATATCATACATATATAGTCCGAATATAGCATCCTACGACTTTACACTGTTCCCTAGAGTCACAGATAAATTGAAAGGGCGTCATTTTTGCTGGTGACAACCATCTAATGGAAGATTTGGGAAGAAATTTGCCTGAAAGCTACTGAAGAGCAATAAGCAAATATTTTTAATGAAAAAGTGAAATCTTGAAATCTTAAAACATTTTTAGATCTGTGTAAAACATTCAAATATCTTGATAACGTGAAACTCTCGGAATTACTTTGCCCTGCTAACCTACTGCGATTACATTTCGCTATATTTTGATTTATTTAAAGCAAGTTTCCTTTTTTAATAACTTTGTAACTTAAAAATACAATTTTATCCCTTATAGAGATAGCGTGCTCCAGAACGTATTCAGAAATCTAAATAGTACATTTCTCCAATTATTTGTGTTAAGGTAACAGAAGAATCACATGAATATATTTGAATTTTCCGCGTATTGAAATGGACGCTACATGTACAGGGTGGTCCAAATTGATGTGTTTTAACAGGAAAAACCTATTTCCTGACTAGATAGAGAAAAAGTAACCTAAGTGTCTAGAGATCGATTTTTGAGAAATATACAATGTAAAAAACCCCATTGCAATATCTTTATTCGTAATCGAGATAGAGGGCATTTTTCGATTTTCGGCCTTTTCACTTTCTCAGAGGACTTTTTTAAGAGCTATCCAGGGGCGTACAAATTTTTTTCTTTGTTATTCCGTTTGGTCACAAACAAATGCAACTTTGTTTTTTATATGGAAGTCATGGTAACTTATGCGCTTAAAATAATAACGTCGAAACCTTTCCAAAATTATAATATAGTTATGGTCACTTATTCCTGAAAATAATGAAAATATTGCCTGACATCACCATGGATACGTAAATAAAAGTATGATTTTTAACGTTATATTATATTAAGCAATGAAAACTCACAAAGAGCTGGTGAACACATAATATTTTTATTCTTTACAAAGATTACTATTATTTCTAATTAATCTAACTCAAAAAATTAGAATTAAAACAATTTAACACAAAGAAAACATAATCACAAAAGAATTAAATTTATAAAGAGCAAATAAAATATAACAATAATAAGTAGCCGAAAATCGAAAGTCTTCTATGTCGAATAAAGATATCGTAGTGGAGTTTTTTGCATTATATATTTATCAAAAATCGATCTTTAGAAACGTAGGTTACTTTTTCTTTATCTAGTCAGGAAATAGTTTTTTCCTGTTAAAACACACCAATTTGGACCACACTGTACATAGTAACATTTCCTGCGTTTTGATAAAAAATTTATCGTTTGTCACTTTACTTTTTTTATATCTTGTCGTTTTTATACGTTGATGTAGGTATAGTACGTATTCCTCGTTCTACTTTATTTTGTAATAAAATCCGGGATTATTTTCATTACCTCTGAGTATATTTATTATTCACTCTGCTAATTTAACGACAACCTTGAAACAAAAAGTAATCTGAATAAATATTCTAATCGCAAAGATTATTGAGCTACAAACATTCCTAATTTCCTTCGTCTTCTTATGTTAAGATTATATGTAAAAGGTCACTAAGATCAGTAGGGCTTACACTTTCAAAATTTATTCCTTGAAAGATCTTGGGAGTCTAAAGTTCAATTGGCTTGAAGTCCGTCGACTCTCAGTCTTGGTCGGACGGCCATTACCGATAATCAAACTACTTCTGCAGATTTCTCCAGTGATTACAGCCAGCAATTTTTTGATTACGGCCAGTAGATTTTGACAGTAGTTTGAACGTTGTTATTTCACTACCAGTTATAAAGTGTTAAACAATTAAACTAGAAAAATCATACTTATTTGTTACTAGCACTCACATATTTGGTAACATGACGCAATATTGAAGATATTATTTCACCGCAAACTGTGGGTAAAATTATTCCACAACTGTGAATCCATAAATTGGGTCTTGACGGATGAATATTTCATTTTATGTTTCAAAGTTTCTATATTAGGTTCTAAATCTACTGTTTTGTAGAAACTTAGTAATTCTTCATAAGCTCTCATTCGTAAGGCTTTGTTGGAATACACAAAGTCTTATTTTTCACAAACATTTATATTTAAATAAGCTAGTCTTGTTGCTTTAGCTTTTCCCATGTAGCAGTTTTGTTCTATTTGCAAAATAGCACTGCTAGCATTAAAGTTTGCATATTAATATTTGAACGTCCGAAGCGTGATAGCCCTTGCACATTTAAGGAACGCTCATTCAAAACCAGACATCTCCATTTAGTAATTTCGAGAAAAATGAGACAAAGTATTTCCTGCTAGAGTCTAAAATTAAAGTTAATCTAAATATAATACTTCGAGATAACATAAACATACAGTGATTTAAAAAATATATATCTAATAGTCTAGGAAAAAAATGGGAAAAATAAATATACATACAGGGTGTCCCACGAAGACCTAATCATTAGAAGTATCAGGAGAACCATCGGCTATAAAAATCTGAAAAAATTCACATAAATCTTTATCCACCTGATCTATCTTTGGAAAATATTTTCAACTTTCTGGCACTTCCGGTTATACAGGAAGTAGCTGTCAACTTTCTTATTTTAAATGGAACCCTCCATTTTTAATAGCATTATTGGATTCCTTGTCAAATTCTAGGGCCACTTTATGTAAGGAGAGCTATCTCTAAAATTTACCGTTTCTGAGTTATTCCAGAAAATTCGAAAAATTTGACAGATGCAAGCTCCCACGGAAATCCGTGCTGTGTCCTAACCGCTCCGAATTTCGAATTCAGTCTTTTGGAGTTCCAAGAGGACTTAATGAGCTACGTGTTAACGTATTTCAATTTAAAAAAAAGTCTTTCACGACCCCCAAAATATGCCTCCGAAGTTGCATAATTTTAAACCTCCATAACTTGCTTATTTCAAATGGAATGCCCCAATTTCTTTCACGGCATCGTGTTCACAATTAAAAAATGTACAATTTTCGTTAACATTGCCCTATCCCTAAACCCAGCCGTTTCCAAATTCCCAAAAATTGGCCCCTTTTTGAGGTTAAATTTGCTTAAATTCAATCTAAGTGATTCAATAGTCGCAAATCTTATGTGACGTTCGGTGACATTCAATGCGTTGACAAGGACATTTAAACATTTCTGCGACCATTGAAACATTTAGAGTGAGTTTAAGCAAATTTAACCTCAAAAAGGGGCCAATTTTTGGGAACTCTTAAACGGCTGGGTTTAGGGATAGGGTAATGTTAACGAAAGTTGTACATTTTTGAATTGTGAATACGATGCCGTGACAGAAATTGGGGCATTCCATTTGAAATAAGCAAGTTATGGGGGTTTGAAGTTATGCAAATTCGGAGGCATATTTTGGGGGTCGTGAAAGACTTTTTTTGAAATTGAAATACGTTAACACGTAGCTCATTAAGTCCTCTTGGAATCCCAGAAGACTGAATTCGAAATTCGGAGCGGTTAGGACACAGCACCGATTTCCGTGGGTGCTTGCATCTGTCAAAAGTTTCGAATTTTCTGGAATAACTCGGAAACGGTAAATTTTAGAGATAGCTCTCCTTACATAAAGTGGCCCTAGAATTTGACAAGAAATCCAATAATGCTATTAAAAATGGGGGGTTCCATTTAAAATAAGAAAGTTGACAGCTACTTCCGGTATAACCGGAAGTGCCAGAATGTTGAAAATATTTTCCAAAGATAGATCAGGTTGATAAAGATTTATATGAATTTTTTCAGATTTTTATAGCCGATGGTTCTCCTGATACTTCTAATGATTAGGTCTTCGTAGGACACCCTGTATGTATCGTTGTGTCTGAATGTCATATCATGAAAATGAAAATCGTCATTGCAGAGCAATTTTCTACAAACAACCAAGTAGATAAGTTAAATGTACGTCATAGTACATGATACAGTTGTTTACTTCTCTTCTTTCTTTGTTTCTTGGTTTTATATTAGCCTTCTAGAGCTGTATCATGAAACTAAATATTTTTATAAAGATTAATTACATTAGGCAACAAAAAAAATTTTTTTGGATGTTTCGGATTCCAAAAAATAGCTAATTTTTATGTATTTTCAACTGCTGAATTCAAAAATCATCACAAAAATAACCGATTATTTTTGTGATGATTTTTGAATTCAGCAGATGAAAATACATAAAAATTAGCTATTTTAAAGATCTAAATATTTCCATTGTTGCATAATGTTATTGGAAGCTCTTCCTTTCCTCAAAATTGATTGAATAATGTCATAATTTGAACAGTTCTCAGAAACAATTTTTGTTGATCGAGTTTGTCTTGTTTTGGCTCAAAGATTAATGTTTACATTGAATATGCAGATTATTATAAGGGGTTTGTATGATATTGGATCTATATGAGGCCGGATTTTGATCCAATAGTATAAAAATACCCCATATTTGTATACCGCGTGACATAGAAAAGTAAACACTCAGTAAATATAGTTTTTTTTAAATAATTTTTGGTATGCATGTTTGCTTCTGGGGTACAATAAACAATCAAATTTTCAACTTTTTTCATTGAGGTATTTACGAGATATATCACGATTTTTAGGTCTTTTTTTATTGTCAATATTTTAAGAATAAAATAACAAGATGTGGCTAGACTGTCATTTCTTGTCATATAGTGCATTTGAAGGGCCTCTTTAAGTTTTTCAATATGCCAAGAGCCATAAGAGCAGTTTAATTTCAACAACTTGGCGAGTTTGATAGAGGCAGAATAGTGAGTCTACGGGAAGCTGGTTTATCCTTCAGGAAAATTGTCACTAGGATGAACAGAAGCTTGATTACAATGGTGATGTGTTGTCGAGCATGGTTTCAGGAAGGCCGTACACAAAGAAGGAGAGGTACAGGACGTCGCTGAAGAATCACAGAACGCGAAGATCGCCGTTTTCGACTATTTGCTCTTAGGGGCCGATTCAGCTCAACGAGGGCGCTTGCAGACCTCTGGTTTGGGGAACATGGAAGACCTATCGGAACACGAACCATTTATCGCTGAATATGAAATTTTGGATTGATGTCATACCAACCACACTGTGTGTTACCTCTCACCCCCTGATCATCGACGAACTCGACTAGAGTGGTGCAGAGAATGGTTGTAATGGGTCTTGCAATGGGAAACAGTAGTCTTCAGTAACGAATTCAGATACTGTTTGGGTACGCATGATGGTCGGACAAGAGTAAGAAGGCGACGTGGTGAAAGACGCGTTCCTCAATTTTCAGTTCAAAGGCATGTACACCCAACCGTTGGTGTAGTGGTGTGGGGGTTATTGCTCATGGTAGTAGATCACATTTAATTTTCATCCGAGACAATTTGACCGCCCATCGATACATCCAGGAAGTCTTGGAACCGCATTTGCTACCCTATTTGAGGTACCATAATCCAGTATTCCAACAGGATAATGCTCGCCCATATGTGGCTAGGATTACAGTGGACTACTTTCAACAAAATGACATCAATTTATTGCTCTGGCCACCTCAATCTCCCGACCTATCGCCAATCAAACACATCTGGGATATTATAGGCAGAAGACTACACAATTTACCCCAACCCCCACGAACCTTAGAGGAACTTTCGGGTGCTCTATAGGTAGCCTGAAATGAAATTCCACAGGAGGATGTCGATGCCCAGCCAACTAACTATAAGCGCTTGTTCACAATGGACATAAACATAAAATGTACGTAAGGAATATATAAAACATAAAGTTGAAACGTAGGTTTATAATGTTTATAATGTTAGCTGAAGAGTTAGACCGCCTTCAACAGATGTTTTTAATTTATATTTAATTCATGTACAACGATTGAGATTGATCAGGTTTATAGTTTAACAGATTTAAATTATTATGTCTTACATATGTATGTTTTATGCTTATGTCCATTGTGAACAAGCGCTTAATTTTTTTTGTTGTGTTAACAGTTGGATTTATTAAATTTTTTTAATCATATGTTTATCTTACCATAATACACACACAGCAAAAATTATTTAAATAAAACTATATTTACCTCTTTTTACAAAAATTGGAGATGTTTGATTTTGCATACACATTGCTCATTTATTTATAAGGCATTTTTACTTAACATCATTTCAGGAATACGTTATCTAAGCTTGTACGCTAAATTATGCAACAAGCTATACCATATTATTCAATATTTTTAGTAAGAATGAGCAGTTGCTGAAAATATTTCATAAATTTCTGGTATACAAGATATTTAAGACTAAAGTTTTTGAACTTAAAAACTTATTATGACCCACAGTATTGCACTGATCTCACGAAACAACGAAAAAGAAATTGTTGGAGAGTAAGCTTTCTTCCGTAGGAAACATACTTCTTTTCTTTTGCTTCTTATTTTCAAGAGTTGAAAAAAACAAAGGACAACATGACAAAAAGAACAAAAAAGAAAAGCACTGTGTATTTCTGTTCTTTTCTGGCAAAGTTTCAATTTCCTTAAGTGTGCGAAAAAAAATCATCGCCATGGAAAAATCCTTCTTGGATAGGATTATCTTTCAATTGGGTCAATTACCTTACCTGCCACGACTGAATCCGCGTATCTGAGCCTCTTCAGAACGTGCTCGATCAGACCGACGTCGGTGCACGCCTGCAAATTACGCACACTCTTCCTCAGGATCGCGATGAAAACACTCCAAATTTCCGCCTGGAAAAAAACGGAAAAAAGACTATGAAGACATGAAAGATAAGCGCAGCACACATACAATCTGGGGGGATTTTTCCATTAACCGCAAGGACGTTTTAGCAATTTCCGACGCCCTTAAAGGACTTTGCATATGTATTTATGGTAATTTTGGCATCGTTACTAGTATAATTTAGACGTGGCAGCTGACTGTAAAATTTTTCCCTACAAGATTTTTAAGTGAAAACAAGCAGTTGATAAAAAGTCGTGCTCTCGGTCTTTCATGTTAAAATTTTAGGATTATTAAGAAAAGTTGCAAGTAGTATTTCTTGGCACAACTCAAAAATCGGCGTTTTTGACTTTTGTATACCAACAGATAGCTAAAATAGTAACTTATTATCTTGGAGTAGTTCCAGATGTTTAACTTGTCAATTTCGTTCAAAAATGGTATGTGCATGTATCGTTCATTCAGATTACTGGCGAAGGTACCACTGTTATGAATAATACTTCTATAATATTTTAAAGAATTAGGACGGTTTTTTTTTGTAAAGAAAAGCCCATATATGAAGGATAATTTAGACTTGTGCTATAGTTTATAGTATTCCTGTTAAAAAAATATAAACAATTAAAAAAAAAAGGTCAAACTAAACCTCATTTGCCAAAATTGCAATTATTTGAGTTGTTTCATTATTCTTCCCGTGTGACAATATACATACACAATCCTTTTTATGCAATTTAAGTAATACTATCATATACATATGTATAAACTATTATACCATATAGGGTACAAGGTATTCTTTCTTATTGACAACGCTTTAAATTAGTAATTAAGTCTGCATATAATAATTTTATTCTACATGTTATTTTAAGTTGATTCGTGATTATAAAATAGTCACGCAAAAAAATGAAAGTTCAGATTGCGTTAAGTAATGCTTACTTGAAAAATTGATACTCATTTTACTTTTTTTATTTTGGGATTAAATTGGGAGATCATTTAAAGGGAATTTATATTATTATTATTATTTGGAGTTTATTTGATGGTATTAACTAAAATAATAAATAATCAAAAAATAAATCACACAATAGAAATGAAATATGTAGTCCCTAATATAATTGTTTAGTTTTATTATATTTATTTATTTAATATTTAATACCATTTAATCACAACTGCATACAATGTGGGATTAATAAAAAAAAATGGAAGTCTTGAAAATGATTTGCTTAATTCGTAAGAAACTCCTTATATCCATCATTTCAACTACTGAAATAAATACACTAAACTAAATCATACTAGATATTTGTAAAAGTAGAAGATCTAAATTCTTGTTAATGTTATTATGGAAATTATTCTTGTTTCTTTCTTATGGGTGTGAGGCAGTGGCGGCATAACACATAAATTTTGGGGTGGTGGATGAAGTGGAGAGAACCCCTTAATTTTAAGCGTTAGGGGATTCTTATTCTCTTGACGAGAATAAATAATTTAATAACAATAATAATTTAATAATTCACGAGAATGTGTTTGTTTAGAAAGTATAGTACCCGCCTACGAAAAGTTTACATTTTGATCAAACAAAATTTAATATAAAATATTTTCAACTTGTTTTTCCATTTTCTTCTGACAGACATGTCATTCTCGGATTTTCTTTAACATCCCGGTCGGAGTACAAATATATTTATTCATAGGTTTTTTATGGCACCCAAATTTAGGGTAGTGGGTACTCTACCTCGTCATCCTATGTTCCGTCGTCACTAGTGTGAGGAATCAAAATTTAAACAACCTTTGTTTATTATTGAATTAGTCGTTTTTGATACTTTATTGTGCCATCTTCATGGCTCTATAAAAATGAATAATATATAATACACATCCAATTTTGTAATTGTTTCAAGAATGTGAGAAAATTGTCAACATAAGATCAAATGCACGTTTTTTCAATTTTATAGAGCTCTGAAACTGGCACAATAAAGCGCTGAAATGACGGCTAATTCAATGATAAACGAAGATTCTTTTTGTTATTAATCCTTCACACCCATAAGAAAAAAGAAAAATAATTCTTAAGTATTGCATCAAAGACAATTAATACAATATGGAAATTATCTGTATAGCATACTAACAATTTTCGTGTTATGTGAAATATGTAAAAAGAAAACTAAACATGAACAAATTGGAAAATGGTATCGAAAAAATTAGCGATGGATGACATTTGTGGGAAGGAGGCTTTAATTTAGTTTGATTTTGTGTATGATCGATTTGTCAATTTGTATTCTTTCAAAAGGAAAAACTAGAAGTGAGGTTACAATTTTTAGTTTTGTTAGATCAGCATGTTATTAAACAGGTTATTTAATTTTTTAAGGACTAATATAGGTCTAAAGCCTGAAAATTACTTCCATTAGATTTAAAGTTTAAACTTTTAATATTGCAATAAGTAGTTGTTTTAGGACCTAATAATATTGGAGTTACATACTGTGAAAACAGGGAGCAATAAGGTCATCCGTATGTAGGTTTCCCACACACTAACATTACTGCTATACTACTTAACAGCTAGGACATTTAACTAGCCCAAAAACTAACAACATCGTTCAGCAAGCCATAACTCTTATCGAGTTTTCCGCTTAGTGAACAAAAGCAAAATACGGCTGTGAACAAGGAAATAAAAAGCAAAATCCTGTAGAAGTTGGAGAATAATCCTAAGGCAATCCGTAAACAGTCAATAGATTCTCAAAAAATAGTGCTAAGCTATTCGAAAAGCGCGGTCAGTTAGCCTAACAGCCCTGACTAGCTATCGGGATAACTAACTGGCTAGTCGGCCATTCCGGCAACCCGATCAGCCTACTGAAGAGCCTACTATGAGCTGCAACCAAACACCGCCCAAATCATCCAGATAAGTAGTATTCATTAAGATAGATAGTAATATTTAAAGGTAGAGTTATTACTATTTTGCAATTGCTGTTACATGTGTACTACGTGATGAAATTTCATTATTTGTCCTGAATTAGTATTTACTTTTATAAATGCTTCTCGTTTTTCGAAACTATCTCGTTTGATTATTCTGCGAAAATCCTGGGAAAAATCACATATGTACATGGCAATTTTTTAAAATTCCTCACTTTATTATTTGAAGATATATTGAGGCCGTGTAAAAATTAATTAAAATAGCCTCTACAACTTTTCTAGGTAACCGTGATATGTGTCGCATGACTCATGGCAGAGAGAATGCTGCCTTTTTTTAATAGAACAGAAGATCAGGCGATAGTTTGGTTGAAAATAATATTTTCATTCCTTGTATAACGCAAAAAAATAAATCGCTAGGAATATGCTAAACTGTAAATATCAAAATAGAGCAAATAAATATCAACCTTTTCGCATCAAACGTGTTGTTAAAAAGGTAGAAAAAAATGTAAAGTACATTTTTTAATGTTATTCTTCAATAGAAAAACAATTGTTTTGTTGACACAAATTAGTTTTTGAGAGATGTTAAATGTTCTGTTCAAATTGCGATGGTTTTTTTCTGTCAATAACATACCAATTAAAGAGAAAGGACCGACGTTGTACAGAGAATGGAAAGCCCTTTCAAACAAGGTTACTCCTCTTTCAATTTAAAAAAAATATGATGATAGCGCCCTTTCTGTAATGAGTCAATTACTTTTTACACGGCATCGATGATATTTGGTCTCGTTTAAAAATTAAAATGAGGGGGGATTTTTAAAAGTTGCTCTGTATACTGACTAAATATACATTTTTTCTTCACATTAAAACATAATTAGGGTTTATAATTACAGTAAACTTCATTTCTTTCACTTCATATTGCTACTGTTTCCGAAATATCTATAATTAATTTAAGGTCCTTACGATCCTGGTTGTTATCCTTCTTTCTTGTCGATTCCATATTAAAATTTCAGGAATCATCGATTTTGAGGAAATTTCATTTCTGTGATATGTTCCCTTCCTTGATGATAAATTACGATTTATTCCAACGAAGCACATTACATCGAGCCCAAAATATTCTCTAATATGAGTTTAACTTTAGAAAAAGGCCATAAACAGCGGGCGGAGGAACGAATGAAAGTTTTCGAGTAAAAAACCTCCAACGAATTTCCCTATAATGGAACAAACGAATCAATCTCGTTTTTCAATCGCTGCAGAAAAGGAAATTAATGGGCTTTAATTCGAACAAGGAACCCCCGGACGAAAGCGGGCAGATTTCCGTCGTCATGAAGGGAACAATCTCTCCCGACAATTATCCAGATAACTCTTTAATTAATAAATTCCTCTTTTCGATACGACGTCGTTTGGGTGAAAATGACTTTTCTAATTAGGTACAAATGACGAAAAAAACATTTTTTTTTAACAAATAGCAATTTTTTATTAAAAATTGAATATTTAAAATAAGGAAATTTTGTAAAATGTACAAAGAAAGTATTTCCATTTTTCGGCGAGAAATTTCGTAACGTAATTTCGAATCGACGCCTGCTACTCACAACCCCAAGGGACAAAAAGGTAGGGAAAAAGAAAGCATTTTAAACTCGTACCGGAACAGATTCGACACCTCGGTAAACCGGCAACAGACATGAGGGAAAGACCTCCAACACCATCGGGAAACAAATGGAAAAACGTAGGAAATCTGGCGCTTCAACCACAGGAGGACGAAAGGAGAGGAAGCCCCTGGAGCGCTTCATTCCAATTCTCCCTTAAGATAATCGAATATCCTGGAGGATGACAAGAAACGACGAGTCATAGATATACACAAAAAATTTACCAGATTTCCCTAAACTTGAAATGTATTTTTTTGGAAATCAAATGTAACATTTGAAAAAACTTTGTGTCAATCAGATTAAATTAGAATTGGTTATAAATATTTAATGTGTATCATTCGGTTTTATAATGAAAACGAACAGAGATTGATAATTTAAAATTATTTATTAGACTATGCGTATGTTCGATTTTATAATTTTCTTTAATTTTGTAACAATTAAGTTTTATAAAATGAGCCGTTTATTTTGAAAGTGGCTTAGGTTCATTTTTCCCTTTAGTAACGTCTACTCTATTAGGCCACTTTCAAAATAAACGGCTCAAATATATGTTTGAAAACAATTTTTCGAATTTTAAAATAAATTTACGGTTAAGAGAATATTCGTCCGGGCTTAATTGCCGGAACCTAAGGGTGTTTACACTTGACGTTTCAATCACAACTGCGGTAAGCATCTTCAGAGGCGATGAGGTAGAGGCCCAACTGGCCTCATTACCGGCGCGACTGAAACTGCCTTTGGTTTACGGCAGTTAAGGTAACTAATAGGAGCTCCATGTTTAAAGACTATATTAAATTTGAAATTTAAGAATTTATATGATTTTATTAAACTTACAATGGTATTAATTAAAGAATGGTAAAAAAATACCACAGTGGGACTTGGACCCAAAAGTAGTCTGGGTTTTTACCCATTGCGCTACACTGTTGTTGATTACCCTATAAACGCCTATGACTTATAAATTATGAGTTTTCAATAGTCATTTTTCCGAAAACGAAAGAAAAAATTTTTAGAAAATCAAATTTATATCCTGTACTACATTTATCATAAATTTGATTAAAATTAATAGTAGTTCTTATAGTTAAAGAATTATAAAGTCATGGATATGGGCCCTCTAATTTGAACACATTCACCATCTAAGGTGAAGTGGGGTAAGTGCCTGTTTTGGTATTAACGTATAGAAGAATTATTACTGTTTAAGATATGCCTATTATCATAAACATAAATTACCCTTAGAATTTTTTGTTTTCATAGGAAATTGTAAAGTGTCTGTTAGTAAGTTCTTGCACCGAAAATGAGACAAGAGCGTACTAGACTGCTAAAAACTTATTCAATGTTTATAATATAAACAAGAGTAAAAAACATTGCTTACATCGCACTTCATTAATTATTTCATAAAAAATAAAATAATTAAATATACATATATTTCAATATGTACTCAATTGTCAGAACTTTTTTACAAATTAAAAGTAGAATTTATACAAGTGTTAGTAAAATTTTTTTGAAGGTTTAACTCGCCTATCTATACATCTCTCACATTCAAACTGTCTCTTTCTGAAACTTTTATTACATATGCTGCAAATCCATTGTGTACAACATACGCATTGGATCTAGTCTTTTTTGTTAACATAGTGTCTGAAGGCGCCTTTGCAAATTGAACACAAATTGCTATCTTTATCATTTAAGGATCTTTTCGGGGTTTCTTCAAGTTTAGATTTTTTAAGCAGCTTTTCTCTAATTAACCTACCTTTTATCTCTTCGACAGTTGTAATTTTACCTCTTTTTAAAAGTTTTTTCTTCGTCGTTTTAATATATGACACCATACCTCTGTTTAGTGTGTATAATTACAATAAATACTTAGCAACAATAATTAGGTAAGTAACAATTGTAGTAATGGACATTTCATTTAAATTAATTGTTTATTTTAAGTTTTCATTGAGAAGTACAGAATTAACAAGGCAACGAGTTTCTGTAAAAGCTCGTGTGATATCATTTATTCATTACAAACTACAGTTGATATTTTTTAAACTTACTCAAAAAATAAATGTAAAAACAAAATATACAACGGAAGACCTGACAAACTTGCACACTCCCTTTCCAACTGTAGCTGTGCAAAATTATTTATAGGTATAAGAAAGTAAATTCCCTCATTTTGTATCGATATCTATCGCAATCGATTAAGATTAAATTGAAGTAGATATTTATTAGGTGAATAATACAAATTTTTGTTCTATTCAGATAATGAGGGTCAGAGTATGCACTTACCCCTTTTAATGCATTTATCCCACTACACCTTATCGCAACTATACAATGGGAAAATTCAATTTTCCTTTAAACATTCTTTCAGATATTTTGTATTAGTATAGGTTGAAAACTTTTTCAAGGTGTTTTATAGACTTTTAAATCTAATTTTAAGTCCAGTCAGGAATCGATATACAGAGTGGAAAATTTAATTGGAAGAAATTCAGTAAAAAATTTAGGGGGTTTGTTTTTGGAAAAAAACGCTTGGACACGTATACTATATACAATGTATCTCAGATTTTAGTTAACAGGCTATGCCTTCTCAAATGATATATTTACGAAGAAAACTTACAAATAAAAATTGTTAGTCTGTTAACTAAAATCCGAGAAACCTTGTATACAGTGTGGCTCATTTAAAACCGAACCATCCCTGTAAAATTTTTATTTACAGTCCGCTTTTGATATTTTTTTTTAAATTGTAGAGCGTTTAAATCTCTATCTTGTGACAAATTCTCAAGAAAAAATAAAAATAAAAATAAAAATTAAAAAAAGGAAAGAAAAAAAAATNCGAAAGGAGAGGAAGCCCCTGGAGCGCTTCATTCCAATTCTCCCTTAAGATAATCGAATATCCTGGAGGATGACAAGAAACGACGAGTCATAGATATACACAAAAAATTTACCAGATTTCCCTAAACTTGAAATGTATTTTTTTGGAAATCAAATGTAACATTTGAAAAAACTTTGTGTCAATCAGATTAAATTAGAATTGGTTATAAATATTTAATGTGTATCATTCGGTTTTATAATGAAAACGAACAGAGATTGATAATTTAAAATTATTTATTAGACTATGCGTATGTTCGATTTTATAATTTTCTTTAATTTTGTAACAATTAAGTTTTATAAAATGAGCCGTTTATTTTGAAAGTGGCTTAGGTTCATTTTTCCCTTTAGTAACGTCTACTCTATTAGGCCACTTTCAAAATAAACGGCTCAAATATATGTTTGAAAACAATTTTTCGAATTTTAAAATAAATTTACGGTTAAGAGAATATTCGTCCGGGCTTAATTGCCGGAACCTAAGGGTGTTTACACTTGACGTTTCAATCACAACTGCGGTAAGCATCTTCAGAGGCGATGAGGTAGAGGCCCAACTGGCCTCATTACCGGCGCGACTGAAACTGCCTTTGGTTTACGGCAGTTAAGGTAACTAATAGGAGCTCCATGTTTAAAGACTATATTAAATTTGAAATTTAAGAATTTATATGATTTTATTAAACTTACAATGGTATTAATTAAAGAATGGTAAAAAAATACCACAGTGGGACTTGGACCCAAAAGTAGTCTGGGTTTTTACCCATTGCGCTACACTGTTGTTGATTACCCTATAAACGCCTATGACTTATAAATTATGAGTTTTCAATAGTCATTTTTCCGAAAACGAAAGAAAAAATTTTTAGAAAATCAAATTTATATCCTGTACTACATTTATCATAAATTTGATTAAAATTAATAGTAGTTCTTATAGTTAAAGAATTATAAAGTCATGGATATGGGCCCTCTAATTTGAACACATTCACCATCTAAGGTGAAGTGGGGTAAGTGCCTGTTTTGGTATTAACGTATAGAAGAATTATTACTGTTTAAGATATGCCTATTATCATAAACATAAATTACCCTTAGAATTTTTTGTTTTCATAGGAAATTGTAAAGTGTCTGTTAGTAAGTTCTTGCACCGAAAATGAGACAAGAGCGTACTAGACTGCTAAAAACTTATTCAATGTTTATAATATAAACAAGAGTAAAAAACATTGCTTACATCGCACTTCATTAATTATTTCATAAAAAATAAAATAATTAAATATACATATATTTCAATATGTACTCAATTGTCAGAACTTTTTTACAAATTAAAAGTAGAATTTATACAAGTGTTAGTAAAATTTTTTTGAAGGTTTAACTCGCCTATCTATACATCTCTCACATTCAAACTGTCTCTTTCTGAAACTTTTATTACATATGCTGCAAATCCATTGTGTACAACATACGCATTGGATCTAGTCTTTTTTGTTAACATAGTGTCTGAAGGCGCCTTTGCAAATTGAACACAAATTGCTATCTTTATCATTTAAGGATCTTTTCGGGGTTTCTTCAAGTTTAGATTTTTTAAGCAGCTTTTCTCTAATTAACCTACCTTTTATCTCTTCGACAGTTGTAATTTTACCTCTTTTTAAAAGTTTTTTCTTCGTCGTTTTAATATATGACACCATACCTCTGTTTAGTGTGTATAATTACAATAAATACTTAGCAACAATAATTAGGTAAGTAACAATTGTAGTAATGGACATTTCATTTAAATTAATTGTTTATTTTAAGTTTTCATTGAGAAGTACAGAATTAACAAGGCAACGAGTTTCTGTAAAAGCTCGTGTGATATCATTTATTCATTACAAACTACAGTTGATATTTTTTAAACTTACTCAAAAAATAAATGTAAAAACAAAATATACAACGGAAGACCTGACAAACTTGCACACTCCCTTTCCAACTGTAGCTGTGCAAAATTATTTATAGGTATAAGAAAGTAAATTCCCTCATTTTGTATCGATATCTATCGCAATCGATTAAGATTAAATTGAAGTAGATATTTATTAGGTGAATAATACAAATTTTTGTTCTATTCAGATAATGAGGGTCAGAGTATGCACTTACCCCTTTTAATGCATTTATCCCACTACACCTTATCGCAACTATACAATGGGAAAATTCAATTTTCCTTTAAACATTCTTTCAGATATTTTGTATTAGTATAGGTTGAAAACTTTTTCAAGGTGTTTTATAGACTTTTAAATCTAATTTTAAGTCCAGTCAGGAATCGATATACAGAGTGGAAAATTTAATTGGAAGAAATTCAGTAAAAAATTTAGGGGGTTTGTTTTTGGAAAAAAACGCTTGGACACGTATACTATATACAATGTATCTCAGATTTTAGTTAACAGGCTATGCCTTCTCAAATGATATATTTACGAAGAAAACTTACAAATAAAAATTGTTAGTCTGTTAACTAAAATCCGAGAAACCTTGTATACAGTGTGGCTCATTTAAAACCGAACCATCCCTGTAAAATTTTTATTTACAGTCCGCTTTTGATATTTTTTTTTAAATTGTAGAGCGTTTAAATCTCTATCTTGTGACAAATTCTCAAGAAAAAATAAAAATAAAAATAAAAATTAAAAAAAGGAAAGAAAAAAAAATTAAAAAATTAAAATTTCTCCAATGCAAATCTGTTGTTCTTCATGTTTGGATTTAAGGAATTTTAATTTTTTAATTTTTATTTTTATTTTAATTTTTTCTTGAGAATTTATTACAAGATAGAGATTTAGACGCTCTACAAATTAAAAAAAAAATATCAAAATCGGATATCAAATAAAAATTTTACAGGGGTATTCCTCTCTAAATTGAGCATAATTCGTTGCCCTGTAACTTTTTTTAAGAACAAACCATTTTTTAACGAAATTTGGGGCAGAACTACTTGAAATTATTCTAAAGACGACCCCAAAGTCGAATTAAGAAAAAAAATCCCTAAAGTGTTTTCTTCAAATTTCACCATGAAAAAGAGGCAAAGTAGGCGTTGGATTTGAAAAGAGTGCGACGAGCATTTACCTAAGATAAAGTTTTTGATGCCTTACAATTTAAAAAAAATGATCAAAGTCGGACTGTAAATAAAAATTTTACAGGGGTGGTTCGGTTTTAAATGAGCCACACACTGTATATATCCTCATTTTTTATTTCATTTTTGAATTCTGCTTCAAGTTCTGAGTATATTTCATATTACTTATACTATATTAAATATCAATAGTTGCCGACAAATTTACGATTGAAATTACATGTGAATATACATATCTATAATATACACATATTATGTAAAACGTAAATATCTAACTGTATTCATATATACTTTTAATCGTAAATTTCTCGATAACTGTTGAGTTTAGATATAGAACATGTTAAATGAAATATACTAAGAATTTAAAACAGAGTTCAAAAATTAAATGAAGAATGGGGCTTTCCATTTGAAAAAATGAAGTTTGATGGTCGTAACTTACTTATTTTTGGGTCATCCCGTATACATGGATTTACCATCAAAAAAAGTTCAGCGGAAAATTAAAATTGACGTGTCCGAGTGTTTTTACCAAAAACAAATCCCTGAATTTTAAATGAATTTGTTCCAGTTAAACTTTTCACTTTGTATTTACCTACGGCTGTGAAGAAAAAACTTAAAACGCAAAATAACTATAATTCATAAAAATTTAACAATTATTTTATTTATAATGGAAAATTTTAAAGCTTAAAAAACTGCAACACTGTTACCGGTACATATGTCAAGAAGACAAATAAAAAATGAAAATTAACCTGTGAAAATATTAAGAACAGATGTTTTTTCTTTTGAAGCAATATGGTGCCAAGGGAGTAAAGTATATTTCTGCATAAATACGTAACTTAAAAACTCGTTTTACAGATTGTTCCTAATATTCTTTGTACTTCTAATAATATTAAATAATAAACATTTATTATGCTTAATTTTTTTTGTAATATTACCGTTCAGATATTAAATTAACAATGATTCGATAAAACTGATGATGATAGTGAAAAGAACTGTAATGGCATCTCTATAATTTAAGAATATATCAAAAATATTATTTGCGAGCGTCAACATAATAAATATAACTTTTTAACAAAAGTGTAAGTTAACATAATTATACCTCTGGTATGCTGATATGTATTTGAAAGATTTGTCATTGCATATATGTATGTATAGCACAGAAACTCTAACTTTAATAGTTCACTCAGCATTCCTAAAATATAGAAAAAATATATACCTAGAGGTATTTTTATTCAATCATATAAAAATTGGCATTTCGAAACAGGTCCTTTTTTGTTTATTTAGGACAAAGGTATTGTCATTGTTTAAAACAATCTAGGTCAGATTTACTCTCTTGGGAAAGCAAATAAAAGAGATAATTTGTCAAACCGAGTTTCTCTGGTGATTGTTCTTCGGCCAGAGCTAAATAGACGCATCCAGATGAATAACTACCGGCACATGTCAAATTAAGAGGTATAAGATTTATGTCGTTTTGATATAACAAGGTCAAATAATGAAAAAGACTTTAGTGGCTTTCACTTATCTAGTCACTCAACCTGAATGCTGTTGTTATATAATATAATTCTTCAATTCTTTTTAAACGAAGAAACATAATCCAACTAAGAAATGTAAACTTTGCTTTTAGTTATTATTAATTATTATAAGCCGAAAACCAATATAACTAACATTTACATTTAAATCGCTTTTCTTCTAGAAGTATATCGAAGATATCTTTATAACAGGGAATTTAAAAAGCTCGCATTTCCAGACTTCCTTATAAAATTACAGCTGTGCTGCCAAGTAAAGGTTTCGACTTAAGAGAAAGTTTGCACTTAAGCCCGCAAAAGTTTTCGATTAGAAATTGGACTAAGAATTTTTCTTTTAATAGCCTAAAAATCGACAAAAGTCTCATTGCAACGGAAAAAATTATCTGTTCTCAATTGAATCAATCTGCAAAATCAGATTTTATAAAGTTAAAAGTATCAACTATTTTAATGGAAGGTAAAAAACTGTTCCTAAAAAAAGACAAATCATTCAAACTGCGTAATCTTCAATTAGATTATTGATGTGGAATGTTTTTTTGGAATTTTCAATTTTTCAATTGAATAAATTTGATTATTATAATTTACGTAAAGATATAACTGCGTACCGTACTTCAAAATCTCTCCTTTTATACTTTTCCTTTAAATTTATTAGTCAATTAAAATGTTTCTATGGTGTGTTCACAGAATGGAGTAACCATATCTGTAAATTATTTTATTTGTAATTTTTCGAGTTACTCATTAAGTTATTTATTATAAAAATTTTTGCTATTCTTCAAATATCCGGACACATAATTGTAATTTGAAAAATATGTACAGCGTGTTTAGAATTACTGGAAATTTGAGAATACCTAAAGACTAAGGTGATAATATTGCAGATGCTAGTAAAAAAAGTAATTAAAGGAAATTGATTTCATTACTAAAGAGAATGGGAATATCAAATATAGGTATATAGACCATAAAACGTTACAAAATTCCAATTTCTCATTTTTAACTCCACAATATTATTTGAATAAAGAAAAAATTGAAAATTGAAATAGCCAACTAACGGATATTTAATAGTCGAATTTTCCTTAGCAAGTAATACAACATTCATTAGTAACACTTTTTACTAGCACCTATAATATTTACTATTTATATAATTTCAGATTTTCCGAGATCTTAAACACCCAGTAGGTATTTTAAAAATTACAATTACGTTTATTGGTATTTCAAGACAGACAAAGGAAATGTATGACTTTTTGCTGAAAAATGGAAAATAGAAAAAAATCTCATATACAATTAGTACAACTGTAGAACACAAACAAAATATCGTTAAAAAATAAAATTTCAGATTTTTATTTTTGTAAAGAAAAAAAAATGGTTTCTAAAA